>WOXC01008663.1:322500-452009 GCA_011680675.1 Gymnobelideus leadbeateri | reverse complement strand
TTTCCTCTTTGCATAGACATCTCATATGCTTGATACAGGGTAGATATTTCTTTATCCTATTTTGAAATATTTTCTTTTCACACTTATAAGTGTGCCATTTGGTTTTAAATGGGAAACTTGTGGGAAAAGGAGGATTGTGGCAAAGTGACTCCTATGATACTTACCTGTTCTTATTCAGGGAGTGACCAGGAGAAAGAAGGTATCTACTTTGTTCTTGAAATCTATTCACAGGACTTGAAGGACACCTGCAAAGACAGGTTCCTCTTTCCCTCTCTGGCAACAAAGTTTTGGGTTCAACTGAGACAGAGTCAAAGAACAGTTATTCTTTCTAATTAATATTAGGACTCTCCACTAGAATGAGAAACCCTTTTAAAAAGCATTGATCCCTTACCAATGATTTCTTTTTTGATGGAGTATTCTGATTTACTTCTTGATGGCCCAGATTTGATATTAATCACATCAGAGAAATTTCCAAAGAAGGATCTTCTGACTTTTTTTGTTTAGGTCTATATGACGGGATATGTAATCCACATCCAGGGAAGAAAGAATGAAGAATTTTGGGATGTGAGTAGGAGTCATAACAATGTAGAAAATATCCCTGTTCTTTTCTGATAGTTTATTTTTTGAAGATGGCTTACTTACTATAAAAGTGGTCCAAGAATACATGTCTGCTATAGCACTCATTATCGCAAATTGTGATGTGTGCATCAATGTTATCTTAACCTGCAAGACTTTTGAAACCCAAGACATTTGGCTAATTTAATTCTCACTACTAAAAATACTGGAGGAGGACTTTTCTCTTATTAAACCAAAGGGCTCCCATTACATCACTGGGCAGCCACACACCATTGGCATGGTAACTAAGGAAAATTTTACACTCTCACTCTATGATTCATGCTTCTCCAGAACAATTAATGAAACTCAAAATATTTAACATATAAAAAATACACCAGGGGCGGAGCCAAGGTGGCGGAGTAGAAACAGCTCTTCCAAGCCTCTCTGCCCCCAGATTCCCCTCAAACTATGTCAAAGGGGACTCTGAACAACTTCTGGAGCCCCAGCACCCACAGAACGACACAGAGAAGCTAACCTCCCTGTTAGGGTTCCTAGGTTCTCGAACCTACAAGAACATATTTACCTTTTCCCAGCATTGGACATCTCCAGCTTCTAGACTTTCTAGAAGATCTTACCCACGCAGAACACCCTTCTGATTTTGGTAATTATCTTTATTTGTCTCAGGACATACACGCGAACTCAGCCAGGTCTCTCCCTGGACTCCTCCCAGAACTCCCCGCCCCGTCAGGCAGCCTCCTCTTATCTAGCCTCCAGTTCCGGGTCATTAGCACCGCCTTCCTCTCCACTGCAAGCCAATCGTGTACTGCCCCGAGAGTGAGGGGTGGTAACCCACTGCCCACATGGACACGTCAGCTCATCGGGCTAAGAGGTTTCGGTGTAACAGACCAGGAAGTCTCCTAATCAGGAAGTCTCTCTACTGCCACGTCGAAACTTAAGATTGTTTTGCTGACGGTCCTTGTGGCCTTCCGGGTTCCTCCCGTAGCTTGTTACTGATAGGCCAGGGACCCTCCTGCCACTCCCAGGCTGTCGCTCTGCACCCCAGTTGGCTAAGGACTCTTCACCTCCCGATGAGGACAGCCCAGCAGCCCTGCAGGAAGGACCAGCGCAGAGGTCTGGGAGAGGGCAGCACAGAGCGCAGGAGCCAAGCCCAGGTACAGGTGAGCCGAGGTTTTAGCCCCAGGGCGACAGGGCCAGCAGCCGGCTGGAGGAACCCCAGAACACCAGGAACCCTGGTGACTCCAGAATTATCAACATAGACATGCCTAGGACAAAGTAAGAGGTTAGTGTCCTATGGACTTTGGGACCTGTATTTGGGGAATGCGTCAGCTCCCTCCCCTGGCGGCTAGAAGCCGCTGAGGAGACATGCCATTTTGTAGTTTTCAGAGGCAGATCCGGCTCCCAGCCTACAAATCGTGGGGAGATCCAGCGATCAGTCTTGGGGGGTAAACGCTCTTGCTTTAACATCCCTGGATCTGGATTGTGATCTAGGGTGGAAATTGTGGGTGGGTTTACAGCTTGCCAGAAATGGAAGTTGCCCCCAACACGTTCGGGACGAAAATTCCTCTAGCTGGCCTTAAAGCCATAGTGTAGCAACAAGGCCAAAAGTCAAGCAATTAAGTGGCAACATGCCAAGGCAAAAGAAACAGAAAAATGCAACCCTAGACTCCTATCTTAGGTGCATAGAGTGGGAAAAGGACTGTGATGTCAGAAGTCCTGCTCCAAAAGCCCCAGGGGAAAACATGAGAGGGTTGCAGGCCATAGAGGACCTTAAGAAGGACTTTAAAAATCAAATAAGAGAAGTGGAGGAAAAATTAGAAAGAGAAATGAGAAGGATGCAGGAAAAGTATGAAATGAGGGTCAACAGCCTGACTGAGGAAAACAACACCTTAAAAAATAGACTAACTCAAATGGCAAAGGAGGCCCAAAAGGGCAATGAGGAGAAGAATGCCTTAAAAAGTCAAATTTGCCAGATGGAAAAAGAATCTCAAAAGTTCACTGAGGAGATTCATTCCTTCAGAGTTAGACTGGAGCAAATGGAAGCTAGTGACTTTATGAGAAATCAAGATGCTGTTAAGCAGATCCAAACAAACGAAAGATTAGAAGGCAATGTGAAATATCTCATGGGAAAAACCACTGACCTGGAGAATAGATCCAGGAGAGACAATTTAAAAATTATTGGACTACCTGAAAGCCATGATCAAGGAAAGAACCTAGAAATCACCCTTCAAGAAATTCTCAAGGAAAACTGCCCTGATGTTTTAGATCCAGAGGGCAAAATAGAGGTTGAAAGAATCCACCGATCACCTCCTGAAAAAGATCCCAAAAAGAAAACTCCCAGGAATATTATAGCCAGGTTCCAGAATCCCCAGATCAAGGAGAAAATACTACAAGCAGCCAGGAAGAAACAATTTCAATATTGTGGAAACACAATCAGAATAGCCCAGGACCTGGCAGCTTCTACACTGAGGGATGGAAGGGCATGGAATATGATATTCCAGAGGGCAAAAGAACTGGGAATGAACCCAAGGGTCACCTACCCAGCAAAACTGAGTATTTTGTTTCAGGGGAAAATATGGTCATTCAGTGCAATAGAGGACTTTCAAGCATTCTTGAGGAAAAAACCAGAGTTAAACAGAAAATTTGACATCCAGACACAAGAAGGTAGAGATGCCTGAGAAGGTAATCAGGGAAAAGAAATCAAAAGGAACTTATCAAAGTTGAACTATTTACATTCCTATATGGAAAAGCAATAACTGTGACTGATGATATCTTTCTCACTATGAAAATAATGGAAGAAGGGGGTGTGGTCATATGAATACATATGTGAATGTGTGTGTATATGGTTACAGTTATATATGGATAGAGGGCATAGGTTGAATTTGTTGGGAAGGGAGAATACTCAAGGGATGAAATTATGAGGTGAGAGAGGAAAGTGGCAAGAGGAGATGGGGAGAGACAGGGTAGGGTAAACTATCTCATGTAGAAGAAGCAAGGGGAAGTGGTTGCAAGGGAGGGGGAGAATAAGGAAGGCAAAAAAGGCAAAACCACATTCTCATTGAATTTGGTTCAGGGAGAAAATGACATACATACTAAATGGGATATCTCAACCTGCAGCAGGATAGGGGGAAGGGGGATGAGAGGAGGGATGATGGATGGGAGGGCATCCTTGGGGTGAGGGGAGGTTGGAAGTACCCACTATAGAAGAGGGACAGGATTATGTAGGGAATGGACCAGGTGGGGGGTGGGATGAGTGGGAGGGAATTATAAGCAGCCTTGTACAATATATCTACTATGATAATGTCTTGCATAGCTAGACATGTACAACATATACTGCATTACTTATCTCCCAAGAAGGAATGGGTGACAAGGGAGGAAGGAAATGGATCTGAAATTTGAGGTTGTAACATTAAATGTTTCAAATATATATAAATACTATTATTAATACTCTTTCGCTTGTAATAGGGAGATAAGATGTGCAGGCATTGGGACACAAAGATTCACCTTCCTCTAATGGAAAAGTCGATGGGGGTATGGGAGAAGGTATGGGAGAGAGCAGATTGGAGGAAGTGATATCTTGTGGGACTGCTATTCTGGGAGGTTGGGTAGGGGAATAACGGGGGGAAAATGATTGTAACTCAAAATCTGGCGGAAATGAATGATGTAAAACAGAAGTTAATAAAGCATGTGTTTAATTGAAAAAAAAAAACAATAGCAACACCAAAAAAAAAAAAAAAAAAGAAAAACCCAAAGGGGTCATAAAATGAGACTTAATTTAAAAAAAAAAAGATTGAATAATGACAAATAGTTACTTTCTCCCTTCTCCCAACAAAATAATAAAAAAAAAAATCTTCCTGATCCAGAGAGTCCTTTTTATTTACTTCTATGAGACCCCACTTAGTTGATTTCTCTACTTAGCATAGGGTACTTCATAAAAGCAAGTTGCCTTATTGAGAAAGTCAGGGAGATGGAGAAGAATGGAACAACAGAAGAGAAAGAAGCAAGATTAAGATGAGTTGCATAGACTAAGAAAATGTGTTGATATGGAAACAAATAACCAATTTAGTCATATTTTTTCCTATTCACCCTTCCCCTCAGTTTCATGCCCCTAGAGTATATAGTATTTAGGTCGGACACAGGCACGCAAAGAAGTCATCCACCTAAGTAATGTGATTTAGGTGACATGGTACTATCCAGCTTACTGACCTGGCCTGCTAACATGCCATTCTGTTCATCATTTGGGTTGTTGGGCTCCAGCCCAAGAGGCTCTATTTACTCTCTCTATTGCCAAGGAATTTCACCTTCATTATACTTTTGATAGTCGTAGACATGGTAGAATTTCTGCCTTTTTTGTCAGAATTTGTGGGCCAGAAGGAAAAAAAATTATGATCTTGGGAAAAAAATGAAATCACTATATTTTGTATCTATCTATCTATCTATCTATCTATCTATCTATCTATCTATCTATCTGTACACACACACACATATTCACATGTCTGTATATGTATATGCATGTACATATTTAGACTTGTCTATATTTATATATTCAAACACATACACACGTATATGTGTATATATGCATTAGTGTATGTATATATATGGTCACAAATACATATATTTTTATATATACATTATTGTATGCTGACATCAATACTAACATGATTGCATTTCTAGAAACAATATCAATGTCATAAAGGGAAATTTTATGTTGAAAACTATGTCCTGCTTACATATAGGCTTGCTGTAAGAATACAACAATCACAGTAATAACAAACAACAAAGATGACAGCATGCTTTAAGGGTTGCATTTTTTTATTTGTTTTTCCACTTTACATTCACAACAACCCTGGGAGCTAATTGCTATTCTCCATTTTGCAATTAAGGAAACTTTATTAAGTTTAAATGACTTGTCCACATGAAATACTATTTTCAATATGAAATACTATATTCAGAATACTAAATATTTACAATGATTTTACTATTTTCTTTTATTTTAAAGTTATACAAGGCATTTTTTGAGGCATGATCTCACTTGTTTCTCTGGGATGAAGGTATAACAGGTGTTGTTTTTGCCAAATTAAAAGGTGGACATTGAGGCTCAGAGAGGGATACAGAGGACTTAAACTTAGTTCAGCTACTTTTAAGCCCAAGGGATGTTCTATTATATTATCTAGTGTTTGTTTCTTTACGTTTTGTATTTACTTATTCCTATAGCATCATTTTAAAGTTACACATAGTAAGGATAAACATCTAATAGTGTGGATGAAACTTATCACCTCCTGGAGGGTGGTGGTGATTAATGTGAAAGAGTTAAACATCTTTCCTTTCCCCTGGATCCAAGAGAAGGCGGGGAATGGGGAGGGAGAAATAAAAGTCTAGTAGGTTTAGTCCTTTGTTTTTAGTCTTGTAGATAAGGGTTGGGTTAGAGAGAGAGAACTTGCAGAATAGTATTCTGAAAATGAAAAAAAAAAGTGGAAATAGGCAGTGTATGTAAAGAGTATAGAGACCAATTTCCCTTATTCTTCAATTTTTGTAAAACTCTACTTTGACTATGCTTAGCATTACTGTCCTATGTAAATTCTTGTTATATCTTGATAAAGATTTTTTTCCACTCCTGAAGTTAAAATGAAGTACATGGGAGTAGTGATTTGGAATTCTGCACTTGGGGAAATAAATCAAGCTATAAAAATGAAAGCTCTCTTTAAACCATAAACTTTATTGAAGCCAGCCCCTTCAATTAGAGCAAGTTCTCAACATTTTTGATTTTTTTTATCCTCTTCCTAGTCATCTTTTTTTGATGGAATAGGCATAAACTCAGTAATGGATTAATAATTTGATGGTTAATGTAATAGTTGTTAAATTCTCATTTCAAATCACTGTAGCTTAGAAATAGGAAATTATGCATCAATAGCTAATAGTTATGATAATTATTAATCCTTACCCTACACAGGCATAACTTGCATTTTACAGTATAAAGTTTATATATATATAGATATATATATACACACACACATATGTACACACATATATGTATATAAGTATGTGTATATATCTATATGTATATATAATATGCATACATTCATATAGACATATATACACACATATATGTATATAAGTATGTGTATATATCTATATGTATATATAATATGCATACATTCATATAGACATATATACATACTCATATATGCATATGCATGTATATTTAAGTGGTCCAATGAGATTAGTAATTATAAGAATCTAAGGAAAAGTCCATAATAGGTGTCTTTTGTCAAACAAAACAAAAAACCACTGATGTACCTGTAATATAAATTCTATTTTGAAGCAAAGTATATTAAGTATCTAAATTGCTGCTGAGGTTTATCATAACTCTAAGTAATTCTATGGTTTCTGAGCTTATTCTTGTTCCCTTTCACTTATTCTGTGATGTGATTCTTTCCTGGAATGAGATTACTTACACAGCTGTGTGTGTGTGTGTGTGTGTGTGTGTGTGTGTGTGTGTATGTATTTTAATTCACTGTTAAGTGATCATTTTTCCTAAACTTCCATTCTTATGATTTTATTTTCTAGGAAACATAGAAGGCTGGAATAGCAATTTTGAGGTATAGTAATGTTTATCACTGTTTGGAATGGAGAAAATGTTGATGGTAAGCAGCACTCAGAGAGGATAATTAAACACTATTTCACTAATTACCATGTATGATATATTTATACCTCATTCTTTCTACTAAGGATCAAGACTGAATAGGTGCATGTTGGTATAGTATGCTGGATCCATTTTATAGTTTGATCATACTCTAGTCCTTTCTCCTTAATACAGCATAGATTATCTGTTCTAATTTACGTAATCCTTAGGAAAAAATCTCTACCCCTGACATTGTGCTGGTAAATTCTTATTACACAACAACTGGTGTAATGAATAGAACTATTGCTTGACTGATAAAGCAAACTCTCAGGAGAGGAAACTACCAATTCAATTCTGTAATTTTTTTGCAATTTATAATCTTAGAGAGTTGTCTGTCTCACTGATGAGTTGTGACTTGCCAAGATTTACACATCTAGTATAGTGCAGAGATAGAATTAAAACCCAGAGTCTCTCTGGTTTGAAGGTTTACTTTCTATCCATTATTTTATATGGCATCTCTATTCCATAGACATAATATTAATATTAACAATAGCTTTGATTTTGATAGAAATAAGATGACAACATATGAAAACTGGAAAGAATAACAAAGGTCATCTAGTCAAATTCATACTTCAATAAGAATCTCTACTAAAATATTACAAAGAGGATGAAGTCAAGGTGGCAGAGTAACAGGAAAGAATTGCTTGAGCTTTCCCCAAAACCTCTCCAAATGCCTGTAAAAGATAACTAAACAATTTCTTGAATAGCAGCACCCCCAAAATGATTGAGTGAAACGAATTTCCAGTCCAAGACAACTTGGAGGGTCAAGAGGAAAGGATTGTTGCACTGATCTGGGAGAGTAGTGTAGTTCAGCATGGGAGGTCCTGGCATGGATCAGGTGTAGTAGGTTTCAGGGGACTGAATCACTGGCAGTTGTGGACATCTCCAGACTTCTCAACCCAAAAAAGCCAAATACTATTTAGAAGGTCAGTAGGAAAAGTCTGTTGGACCTGGGTGAGAGAGGAGCATGGTCCAGCCCCAGAGCAGCCCTGGGGCAGTGACAATAGTAGCAGCAATGGCAGCAACAGCAGCAGGAGCAGCAGCAGCAGCGGCAGCAGCAGCTCTTTCCAGAGTTCTCAGGCCACAGATAGTGTGGAGATTGTGCAACTGATCAAAGGAGGATTGCAAGGATCTCTTTGCTGGTACCAAGGCAGGATTCTCTCACTTTGTCCTACTTCGATCTGGGTTGCAGTCTTGGGTGGTGGTGCTGGAGCAAGGAAGAGCTTGTGGTGGCAGTAAAGAGGGAAACCTCCTCACAGTTCCAAGGCAGAAAATAGTATTTGTGTTAATTCACAGACCAGGAGAGGAGTAGACACCTCTCTTTTGATCATACCACCTTGGAAGAACTAAAAATTAACAGGTCCCTAGAAGTATCTCTGAAAACAGCTGTACAAAACCACTGAAGCTTGAGACAGTACAACATCCACACAGGAAGCAGAGTCCTACCTTAACAAAAAGTTAATAGTTGATTAAATGACTGGGAAAATGACCAAACAATAAAAAAAATACTTCAGACTATTGTATCTTACTTTGATGACAAAGAAATTCAAAATATATAATCAGAAGAAGAAAACAAAGTCAATGCTCCTATGCCAAAAGCCTTCCGGAAAAATAATGATTAGTCTCAGGCCATGGAAGAGGACAGAAAGGTTTTTGAAAATCAAGTAAGAGAAGTGGAGGGAAAATTGGGAAAAGAAATGAGAGTAATGCAAGAAAATCATGAAAAAGAAGTCAACAGCTTGGTAGAGGAGACACACAAAAATTCTGAAGAAAATAACACCTTAAATGGCAAAAGAAGTCCAAAAAGCCAAAGAGGAGAAGAATACCTCAAAAGTAAGATTGGTCAAATGGAAAAAATGATTCAAAAACTCACTGAAGAAAACTACTTAAAATTAGAATGGACCAAATGGAAGCTGAGGACTTAAAAACAAATCAATAAAACGAAGACAAAAGAATGGAAAAATAGAAGGCAATGTGAAATATCTGAGAAAACAACTGACCTGGAAAATAGAGTTAGAAGAGATAATTTAAAATTTATTGGACTACCTGAAAGCCATAATAATAAAAAATTAGCCTATTCATAATTTTTCAAGAAATTATCAAGGGAAATTGCCTTGATTTTCTAGAATCAGAGTGGAAAATAGAAACTGAAAGAATACGCAGGTCACCTCCTAAAAGTGATCCCAAAGACAAAACTCCTAGGAATATCAGGTCAAGGAGAAAATTTTGTAGGCAGCCAGAAAGAAACAATTCAAGTATTGTGGAAACACAATCAGGATAACACAAGATCTAGCAGCTTCTAACTTTAGAGATAATAGAACTTGGGATATGATATTCTGGAGGTGAAAGAAACTAAGAACAAAACCAAGAATCACCTAGGCCACAAAACTGAGTATAATACTTTAGGAGTAAAAATGGAAATTCAATGAAATATAGGACTTTCATACAGTCTTGATGAAAAGACCAGAGCTGAATAGAAAATTTGACTTTCAAATATAAGAATCAAGAGAAGCATGAAAAGGTAAATAGAAAAGGGAAATCATAAGGGACTTATTAAAGTTGAACTCTTTAAATTCCTAAATGGAAAGATGATATTTATAACTCATGACACTTTTTTTCCGGTATTAGGGAAGTTGGAGGGAATATATGTACATCTATATCTATATCTAGATATAGATATACATATACATATACATATACATACACCTACATACATACACACATGCACTATCACACAGAGGGCACAAGGTGAATTAAATATAAAGGGATGATATTTTAAAAAAATAAAATGAAAGGGTGAGAGAGATACTGGGAGAGGGAAAGGGTAGGGCAAATCATCCCACTTAAAAGAGGAAATAAAAAGGCTTTTAAAATAGAGAGGAAGAGGGGATAGGTGAGAGAGAATGACTGAACCATACTCCCTTTGGATTTGGCTCAAAGAGGAAATAGCATACACAGTCAATTAGGTAGAGAAATCTAACTTATCCTATAGGAAAATAGGGGGGAATGGGAATAAAAGAAGCATGATGATAGAAGGGAGGGCAGATCAGTTGGGATGGTAATCAGAAGCAAATAATTTTGCGAAGGGATAGGGTCAAAAGAGAGAATAGAATAAATGAGGGACAGGATAGGAAGGAGGGAAATATAGTTAGTCTTTCACAACATGACTGTTATGAAAGTGTTTTGCATAACTACATGTGAATTGCCTATATCAAATCGCTTGCCTTCTCAATGACAGTGGGTGGGGAGAGAGGAAGGGAAAGAATTTGGAACTCAAATTTTTTAAAATGAATGTTAAAAATTGTTATTACATGTAACAGGGAAATAAGATATATAGGCAATGGGATATAAAAATTTATCTTGTCCTGCAGGAAAATAGAAGAGAAGGCAATAAGGGAACTGGAGGAGGATAAAAGAGAGGGGTCAGGTTGGGGAAAGTAATCAGAATATCAGGCTGTCTTGGGGTGGGGAGAGAGGAGAGATGGGGAGAAAATTTGGAGCTCAAAATCTTGTGGAAGTGAATGTTGAAAACTAAAAATAAATAAATTTTCAATAAATAAAAGAATCTAAGTATAATAAAATATAAGCAATTGATGATGCAAGATTTGTTTTAGGTTCTCTAAGGGGGGGAAGCTATTTCCTTCTGAGGCAGCTCATTCAATTTGGATAATATTCATTATCAGAATGTTTTACTATATCAATATCATACCTGCCTCTTTACAACTACCACACATCAATCCTAGTTCTGGTTTTTGGGTGAAGCAAATGAATATTAATATGTCTCTTGCAAGATTTTAAAATACTTAAAGATAACTATAACTTGTGCCTATTTAAAGTTTAGTCCTTACATGAACTTTAATTAGAGGAAGTCTGTAAATTAGGTTGTATAAATATCATCTGTATCTTGTAAAAGAGGAAACTTATGCCCAGAGATGCTCAGAAGGCTTAGTGATTTTTTCAGTGAAAATTCTTTATATTACACATAAACATATATTCTTCTCTCAAGAAATTCAATTTGAATACTATTTTTCAAGCCTGAACATCTTTTTCCAGTGTTCTTTGTGTCTTATCCAATAATTCATTTACATTTTCCTCTACACTCCCTGTATATTCAAAGAAAAATCTTTACCTCTGGTATGGCCTTTGAATATAAAATTGTTAGAATTTTTTTTAAATTTTCTTCCTATTTTTTCTTCATAATACTATATATGAAAACCTCTGCTACACATTGCTTCGATTGGCAGAACTATTATCAGGAGTCTCTCTTACTTTTCATCACCTCTTCCTTTTGTTGTTGTTTTTTTTTCTTTTTTGTAGGGGCAATTGGGGTTAAGTGACTTTTCTAAGTTCACATGGCTAGTAAGTATTAAGTGTCTGAGGCTGGATTTGAACTCCTGACTCCAGGGCCAGTGCTCTATTCACCGAACCACCTAGCCACACTGAACCTCTTTCTTTCTGAATCATTCTTTTCTTTCATCTCCTTATTCTGGCTCCCCTTTTCCTCCTCTCCCTCATAATCATGGATCTTCTTTGAATGGAAACATATTTAAAAGGCATTCCAAAGATGTTTAAATGGACACAGATATGATCAAATTAAATCTATTCGGTTTTATTTATTATTTGTTTTTAGGTTTGCGCAAGATAATACACAATTTGTTGGATTCAGATATAGTCCTTATTTTAATAGAATTTGTATTCATTTTGTGTAGATAATGTATAAACACAAAAAAGAATAGCAAACATTGTATAATAGTATATATTTAGATATCAAACTGTATTTTATAGATTGCAAATCCTTTAGATTTCAGAGATACATGAAATCAATGACTGGAAATATCAACAAATATATCCTGAATCCTTGTAGCATTCAAAGCATTATTTTAAAAAAATTCTTCCTGGTGAACATATAATTTAACATAGATCTTGAAGGACAGGTAGGACTTGAATAGAAGAAAAAAAGAGAAGTTTGGTAATTATTAGATGGAGGAAAGTCATGAATGACAGTATGTAGAGATAAAAAAAAATGAACTAGATTGGATATTTGGAGCTTATGAGAGAGAATTTTGTGATCATAGGGTGATACTGCATTAATTTGAAAGCCAGACCTAGAAGTATAAGCTCCATTTACTATAACATGTGGAGGGATTCAAGGTTTTGGGCAAAAGAATAATACAATTAAAGTGCTATTGAAGTATTAGAGAAATGAGTGTGGCAACTGTTGAAGAGTAGCTGATTGAAACAAGGAGAGTTTGGTTGAAGGAAGACAAGTAGGAGGTTATAGTAGCAAAGTAGTGGTGAAGCTATGAGTCCATGGACAGGGAGAGAGTAGTAGAAATAAACACAGAAAGAGAAGCAAGAACCATGTTGTAGGGAGAAGAGTAGTATTAGGGCTGAATCTGAAATCACATATTTAGTGTTTTATCAACTATATTGCCTAGCTACATTTTAAGAAATACCTTAGACTTGCTAATTTTTGAGTTTCTGTCAAATTCTGAGATTACACAATTCAGTGACCTCCCAGAAAGATTGCATAACCCTAGTTAGTGTCTCTTTCTTTTTATAAACTTTTTTTCAGTCAATACTTCTACTTTAATTTCAAGAAGGAATGAGACCTGGTATACAGTGGTGGCATCAAAGTGGTGGTGACCCAGGGGAAGTCCACTAACATAATTATTAGGCAGGTCCTATGAGTCACATAGGTATCATTAAAAACACAGAGTCCCAGAGATGATGTCATTTCAAAACCCAGATCAGGTCCAATTACCTTGTTCCAAGTGGAGGTCCAAAGGGAAGATCACAGTGATAAAATATATTTTACAACATTCAACCCTTGGAGTAGAGAACCACATATGTCTAACACTTGATTGCTGTCTGGATGGGAGGTCACCATGAAAAAAACTGGGGTAGTTTAGATCTAGCTTCCAATTCCAGAATATGAAGTATAGCAACTCCTAATCACTGGTTACAAGACATTAATTCAAGATGAAGTCAACTGGATGAAACAATATGGTGTCTTCCTTAAGGAAAACTATAGAAGGTAGAAAAGTTCCTTCTGTATAAGTTATACTTGTTTCTTCCTATCTCAGTTTCTGGAGGAAGTTCCAGAAGAAAAAATCTTCAAAGATATTAGGTATAAACTCAGAGAAGATATAAATCTTCTGCAACCCTGGGCCTAGTTTAGCTGCCAAATGATCTGATGGATGCTTTTGCCTCTATAGCCAAGTTTGCCCATTTCCTTGAGAAAGGCCACTCTATTCTTGGCAGCATGGCAGACCACTGACAAGGTGGAAAGGACACAGGAACCTCAAGACCTGAAAGAAATATTCCCCAACTGGGCTGACTGCATGGATGACATCTAGGCAATTGATACTGAATTTCCCTAGATGTTCCTAAATCAGATTATTATCTGTTAGAGAAAATTTCTTATTATTTATCCAAGCTTGTCCTCATTTCAGAATGAGCTCATGGACAGATTTTAGATTAGGATATCCCCAAACTACATAACACTCTATAATGCACTGTTTCTTTAAGGAAGTTGGGGTCATTTTAATGAAGATGCCTTTTTAAATTTTTCTTCAGATGAGGTTCCTCTATCTTTTTTTGTCACCTGGTTCCTCACTACATTAATCCTTTCCATACAGACCACAAGGACCAGACAATGTTGATTCTTCAGCATGTAGCATCTAGGCACCTGAGATGAGCTGCTTTATGCATGATCTGATGGGATTCATGTATAAATGATTCCAGCTGCCTGAATTTGTGCTGACACCCTTATTTTTGCATTCTCTTTTCCAAAAGAGCTTGCTTAGCCTGAGTTGCTTTGAATGTTGGTGAGCTTTCCTCTTCTTCATGAGGTAATCATATTTTCTGGGATCATATCCTGCCACCTTTCCTGTGTCCTTTCTAGAAACTATTTTTTGACTGTTGTGATTTTGTATGCTGTCTGGAACATAGTAAGCCTTTAGTAAATATTTGTTAATGAATTGATTTATTGAGCCATCATATATATTTATTGAATACCAATTATTTTTCAAGCATTGGGCTAATTAATGTTGAGAAAAGAAGAATAACTCTATCTATTATCTATCTATGTCTCTATATATCCTTCTAAAGTACTTTAAGCAAATTATTCTAGAAGAAAATAAATTTTTATAGAGCTTGAACAATTTACTACAAACTCATGGAAAATAAAGAAAATAGGTTCTTGCCAGTCATTGTCATCATGAGCCTGCTTTTCTCTGTTCTAAAATCATCCCATTTCTTTTCATCCTTACTAATAACCCTTACCCTAATTATTGTAAAATAATAAATACATAGTAGCTAATGGAATTTTAACAAGGGATAAAAAACCGCAGATTGGATAGATATGAAGTAATAAGAAAGATGAATCGATTTTTAGAGCTAGAAGGGATTTGGGGATCACCCATGATTTATAGGTAAGGAAGATAAGGTTCAGTGAGTTTAAGTGATTTGTCCAAAACTACAGACTACATTTTTGACAATGCTATATGGACAAGAAGCTAAATTGGTAGAGTACAGGAAGCAACTCAGCTGAACTCTCCCAATATTTCCCTCCAAACAAATTTGAAATAATGCCTCAAATTAAATTCCAGGATTGTTGGGTTAAGATAAGGTGGAGATGAGACACTTTTCCATTCCAAGAAAATTTGGGAGGTTGTCTGGAAAGGTCTTCTGTGATAATAGGTAGGAGCCAGTCCAGAACACAGCACACATGGTGACAACACCAGTCACAATTCTTGGAGATTAGTACAAGAGTGACACTAGAAGCTTCAGGATCTCTACTCTCAAAAACAGTAGTGGGTGGGGCGGCTAGGTGGTGCAGTGAGTAGAGCGTTGGCCCTGGAGTCAGAAGGACCTGAGTTTGGATCTGGCCTCAGACACTTAATGCACACACAAACAAAAACCTAGCCATGTGACCTTGGGCAAGTTACTTAACCCCAATTGCCCTCAAAAAAAAAAAAAAAAAAAAGCAAAAACAAAACAAAACAGTAATGGGTTGGACAACTGGTCAGAAAGAGATTCTAGGGGACCAATTACTGGCACTGGTTCCTGGTCACAGTTCCAGGACATAAAAGAGTTCCTGTGGTTGCTCAAGGGTGTATGGGTCTTATATTCAGTCCTAAGAAAGAAAGGTACAGAAGCACTTCTTATTGTTAGGATAGCATGGGCCAGTCACAGTTCCAAAGCTAAGAGGAACACTAGCCCTTGTGCCTGCAAGGAACAGGATTTTTTCAAGGGTGAAGACAAGAGCATAGACCAGGAGAACAATGACCACACCTGTACTTAAATCAAACTGACTTGAAAGCACCAAAAATGTACAGAAAACCTGAGGGCTCTAAAAACAGCATTAAGAAACATATCGTGGCAAGGTGGCAGAGTGAATAGAGTACGTGCCTAGAGTCAAGAGAACCTGAGTTCAAATACAGCCTCAGACACTTGACACAGTTACTAGCTGTGTGACTTCAGGCAACTCAGTTGACCCCAACTGCCCTCCAAAAAGCAAAAAAATAAGAGAGAAAGAGAGAGAGAGAGAGAGAAAGAGAGAGAGAGAGAGAGAGAGAGAGAGAGAGAGAGAGAGAGAGAGAGAGAACAAACAAAAAAAAGTAATGTATTAAAGATCATAGATACAGAGAAAAAAATGGATAAAAATAAGAATGATTCCTGAAAATTATGAAAAGATTGTTAACACTTTGGTAAATGAGGCACACAAAACAATACTGGAAAAAAATAACACCTTGACGAAATTGGCTAAATGCTTAAAGAGGCACAAAATTCACTGAAAAACAATCCTTAATAAGATAATTTGTGTTGTTGGTGTGGTTGCCATGTCTGACTCTTTGCCAGGCCCTTCTGTCCTCCACTATCTCCTGAAGTCTGTTCAAGGCTGTGTTCATTATTTCCAAGACACTATTTATGAATCTCATGCTTTGTCATCTACTTTTTCTTTTGCCTTCAATCTTTCCCATCATAAAGGTCTTTTCCAAAGACTCCTGTCTTCTCATTAAGTGGACAAATATTTAAACTTCAGCTTCAGTATTTGGTCTTACAGTAAATAGCAAAAATTAATTGAAGTATTGAATTTCTTATTGTCCAAGGAACTCTCAAAGGTTTTCTCTAGCACCATTATTTGAAAAAGTCAACTCTGGCACTCAGGTGGTCTTCAACTTCAACTTTCACATCCATATATTGCTGCTTTAAATAAGATAGCTTTGACATAAGTTTTCAAATAAAGGTTTGCAAGGGGACATCTCTGCTTTTAGTATGCTGTCCACATTTGCCAGACTTTCCTCCCAAGCAGCAAACATCTTTTAATTTTATATCTATATCCACCATCTCCAGTGATCTTTAAGACGAAGAATATAAAATCTGACTCTGCTTCCATTTCTTCTCCATCTATTTGTAGTAAATGATGGGACCAGTTGCCAAGATCTTAGGTTTTTTGTTTTTGTTTTTCATAAGCTTCAAACTGGTTTTTACACTCTTGTCTTCATCCTCACCAAGGGGCTTCTCAATTCTTCCTTACTTTTTGCCATCAGAGTGGTACCATCTGCATATCAGAGATTCTTTATATTCTTTCCAGCAACCTGTCCCATTCTATTGTTTTCTTCTTCTTCTTCTTCTTCTTCTTCTTCTTCTTCTTCTTCTTCTTCTTCTTCTTCTTCTTCTTCTTCTTCTTCTTCTTCTTCTTCTTCATTGCTTATTAGGAAAACCTTATCTTTCCTTGTTATTCTTTGGAATTCTGCATTTATTAGTAAGGTGTATCTTTCCCTTTCTCCTTTACATTTACTTTCCTTTTTGCTTTAGCTTTTGAAAAGGCAAGCACAACCAGCTTTCTAGAGAACTGCTGCTGTGAACAACATTAAGGTTCTGATGACATAGTATAGTGAACTTCCTATTTATTCAGCAGTAAACTAAAGCAAAACATCCACAAAGTACAGCATTCACAATGTTATAACATAACAATATAACAACTTCTCACTAAAATGGCCACATAATTTTCCTCAAAGTGGCTACAAAATATATCATTCAGTAAGGACACAAAGAACAAAGGTCAAAGTTCTCCACCCCTAGGTCACATTGTCTTAATCTATCAGTGTCTTCTTGATTTGAGATTATTTTCCATTCATCCTTAAGAGGTACAAGGTACAGAATACAAAAGTCTCCCACCCTTAGGCCAAAGTATCTTCTTGGTCAACAATAAGTACCCAAGGACAGATATTTTCATCTTGACTTGAGGCTGGCTCCCAAATTCCATGGTTCCTCTTCCATGGTTCCAGCTTCTGCCTGAATCTACCTAACAGTTACTTAGATTCAAAGGTAATCAGTTCTCAGCTCCTTGTCCAGCTCCTCATCCAGTTCCTGTTCCACACTGAGGTTCACAGTGTCCAGTCCATCTCAAGTCCTTCACAGTTTCTGTTGCTGGGAAGACAAACCTTACCAGCCAAAACAATACTCAGACACATTGTTGGCACCATCATCAATTCACTTCTGTCTGTGAAATCAACATAGATCCACAAAATCTGTGAACTCAACATAAATCATCAGTATATTCCCAGGGCCGCCAAACAACCTTCTCCAGGACTTCTGTAAATGGACAAGAAAATCCTTTTTCAAGGCTTGTAGTAATTTCTCAGGGCTTCTGTACAAAGTATTACAAACATAGACCATCACAGACAGAACAGACAAACAGAGCTCCAGGATACCACAAAGTTTCTTCTTCTCCTTCTCAACTCTGCCACTGCAAAAGTTCTCTTCTCAGTTCTGCTCTCTCCCAGCTTGTGCTCAGCTTTTTATCTGGTTCTTAGCTCCTCCCTGTTCCACCCACCTCTTACATCCTTCCTGTTCCTGTCTTTGGCAAGCCTCTCACACTCTGGATTTCAGAAGCTCTATTTCTTAACAAAGACTTGATATAATCATAGGAAAGGCTCAAAAGAAACTTGAACTGAAACAAGGCATTAATAATTAAATAGCTGAGAGGAGGCACTAAGTACTTCTTTTCTTGCCATTAAAAAAAAAAAAAAAACTTCATCAGACAGCCACTTTGCTTTCTTACTCTTCTTTTTCTTTGGGATATTTTTTTGGTGGTTACCTCTTCTATAGTATTGTGCACCTCTGTCCATAATTCCTCATTCAGTCTTTCTACCATATCTAATCCTTTCATTCTCTTCATGACTTCCATTTCATATTCATAAGAGCTGTTATTTGGGTTATACTTATATGGTCTAATGATTTCCCCTATTTTCTTCAATTTTTATCTGAATTTTGTTTAAAAAGCTCATGTTTTGAGCAGCAGTAAATTCCAGATCTTGTTTTAACTTACTGTATAGAGCTTCTCCACTTTTGACTAAAAAGATACTGTCAGGACACAAATTCAATTCTCGTGATTTATAATCAAACACTCTTTTTAATGCATTCTCCCCCATCATTCTTTTATCATTGGTATAGGGCATTATGCTTTTCAAAGCATTTTTACATATGTAAAAATGACATATTTTTACATATGTAAAAATTTCATTTCATCTTAAGTCCCTTTAGAGTAGATGGGATCAGTAACCCTTCTCCACAAATTTTTGCTTACATCAGTGCAGTCACCTCTAAAAAATGAAAAGAATAATAAAAAGTCACACATATAATTCAAATTTTTAAAAATTATTTAAAATTTTTAAAATAAGTTTTAAATTGTTCATTTCTCCCTAATAAAAGATTCTCTAGAATACACAACTAATTTTGTTTTCTTTCTAGTCCACATCTCTCGCATATTATGGTGTTTTCCCATTCATCAAATTCCAAACAACAATCTGTGCTCAATCTGAACTTCTCTCCTGAGGACTCAACTGGCCAGTTCCAGTTGGGCAACTCAGTTCACTGCTCCCCTTCCTTCCCCTTCTCTTCCCTCCCCTCTTTTAAATTCTATTTCCTTCCCCCCTTCTTTCCTCTCCTCTCCTTACATGGAGTATCATGCCATCTGCCCAAAGGAATGTAAATTTTACTGACTGAGACCTGTCAAAATATCTTGGGGCCTACTATCTAGATTTCATTCATAAAGACCATATCTTAAAGTGACAGAGGTTCCCAAAGTGGCTGATACCCTCCCCCCCCCAGGATGCTGGAATGACCCAGGGAGGCAGTAACAGCTTCAGATACAATTGAATGAAAATAAGGGGGGGTGATAGAAGTATAAGGAAAGAGGGGAAGAAAATGCTAAAAAAGAAAACAAAACAAAACATTCCTATGCCATTCATCTGTTTTGTAACAGAGTTAAAGTCACAATGATTATATTATTTTCCAAATAAGCATACAAAATGGAGGTTATAACTGATCACTGGTAAAGTCTGCTGTCCAGTATGCATCAGCAGGAATATGTGTCTATTATGACTTGCTTACAATAAGATACTGTACAGTTATATGATGCAATATTGAATCATGAAAATTTCAATGTAGGAAAAAAGTCACAAGTTTACAATAAATTATTAAATTTAAGATGCATAACTTAAAAAAATCTATCCTAAATCAATTCACTCTGGCTCTCACTGATTGGCCAACAACAGGTCCAGACCAAACACTACTTAGTGGTCATTGTTTCAGCCCTATTGGCTCAGAGTAATGTAAATAATAATTCTTTCTGTGTCAGAAACCCTAAGAGTTTTCCCCTCCTAGATTAATTTTTTTCCTTAGATAAAAGGGGCCATTCCTTGACTCATTTCTTAACTAGCCTTTATCACTTAATGGGTATTATCTCAGTCAAAGTGAGAACTAAGAATGACCTCAGCTTAAGCCAATCTGTGACTTTATCTGGGGCCTTCTTCAGTTATCCTGATATACCTCTTGCCAGTGGACTGAGATGACTTGGAGGAAAAAGTGAGGCTGCTGACCTTGCACAGCCCTCTTTCACTTAAATCCAATTCATTTGTGAGTCATGTCTTCATCTTCCTGAGCTCACAGTCCTCTTCAAGAAGGAAGGAAAAACCACAAGGACAAATTCCAAGGACTGTTAGGAACTTTTCTAGGTTAGTTAGTCATGCTTTGCCCTTGCCAACAAGGAGAATTTAGCCACAAACATTCCAAAAAGATCATCTCCTTTATGTATTCCCTTACTTCCCTCAAGACATTATTCTCAGTGGACATAGGGGATATAAATGCTCATTTTATACCTTACTTCTCTCTTCAGGATCTATTTCCTTGTTATAAAATTAGAGGAAAGAAATTAAATAAAGAAAGTTATGTTCTGAGCCTGAAAATACAGATCTCCTTCAGGGAACCTCCAACATTATGCACTATTGTATCTTTCAAAGTGTATGGTAGAAAATAAATAAATGCTACCCTCTGGTGTTTTTCATTTGTAAATATGAGTGTATTCTCTCTGGTTCATCTGCAGAGGAATAGAATAAATCACTCTCTTTTTTACAAAAAAAAAAATAAAAGAAAGAAAAAGAGTTGAGTAGAGCTTTAGAAGTCTATTGTTTCCCTTGAAACACATATTTAAAGTAATCCAAACTAAGAAGTATTCATCTATTTAAAAGCTGTAGGCATTACAATCTCTATAGCTCTAAATTACACCTTACATTAAAGAGGAAAGAAACAAATGGGATATATTCTAAAAATAAATATTGACTGTGGATGAAAGGTTTTGAAAGCTGGAAGTCCATGTGGGCACATAATTCCTCTGGTCTGAAGTCCAGTGAAGGTAAAGAGTTATTTCCACCAATAATTACATGTGGATGCTCTTCTTCAGACAAGAATTTGATGAAGTTTATATATAAGTCAAAATCAAACCGCAGACACTAAACAGGAGCTTCTTATATGAATGACTATTGACATTAGTCTCCTCAAGACTCTCCCCAAACCCCTCCTCTAGACCACCTCTAGATCCCTCCCCCAATCTTTCTGTATACAAGATACATCTTTCCTCCATGAAGTGACTCAAATTCAATATACCTCAGACCAGACACATTTTGTGTCAGATTGTTCTGGCCCACTTGTCAATACAAGCATCACAAATGCTTAGGTTTCTTAAGAGTCTCCCCAATATGGTGAATATTTAATAAACTTTTATTTATTTTGGCTGAGAGAAGGCTTGAGTTAAATTCATTTGGCAGGACCTGGCATCAGTATTGTGGGGTCTCCAGCACCCCTAAACCTCAAACCTCAATACTTCCATTTACTATGTAAGGTTCTTGAGGGTAAAGAGTACTTTATTTTTGTCACCATACACATAAATTTTGGTATCATATATGGTGTATAGGAGGCACTTAATAAGTATTTGATGATTAAAAGGAATTATAGTTTTAAACTTAAGACATGAAATTCCTAGGCAGTAAAATTCCAGACATTATTGAAGGGAAGGGAACATGAGAGTCTTCTCAATACCCCTAAAATCACACTACATGAGTCATTATATCCTCTGCCTTCAAGTTAAAACTTAAAGGAACATGGAGCTGGAAGGAACCCTAAGAATCCTCTAATCCAATTTTCTCACTATACAAATAAGGAAACTGATAACCAGAAATGTTAAGATTTACCCAATGTTTCATATGTAGTAAGAGAGACAAATTCAATTGGCATATTTTGAGAAATGTGCTCTAGAAAGAGAAATACTCTCTGTGAAGCCAGGAGAGGTTTTATTTTATTTTACATTCATTGGGAATATGTAACTCCCTAAAGGAGTATGTTTGCTGAGACAAATGCAAAGCTATTTATGCATTCCCAATTCGAATCTCTCCACCTTACTCTCCATTGACTAGATGCAACCTCCTGAACCACCCTCTTCATATCCTCTTTCTTGATATGTTCCCCCTCAAACGGCTCATTAAGCATGTTTACAAGCTTCTGACCTTTTAATCACAAGCCTGGTTCTGCTAGGTTACAGTTCTGATTAGTACTTGTTATCTCTGAATTACATCCTATTATCACTCAAGGCTGGGAGTAGTTTTAATCCTATGGGAGCAGAATTCCCTCTTTTGTTCCTTACCATATCATCTTCTAGCTTCAAAGTCAACATTCCTTCTATTCAATCATGCTTCTTTCCCTAACTACTAGGACAAAAACAAGAACGTTTGTGATTTTACTGGGAAAAGAGTGAGTCCTAAATGAATACTCAAAGAATGCAATCTCTTTCAACACCAAGACTAGAGTAATTACTTTCTTCTCCTTTTTCTTCTTCTCCTTCTTCTCCTTCTCCTTCTCCTCCTCCTCCTCCTCCTCCTCCTCCTCCTCCTCCTCCTCCTCCTCCTCCTCCTCCTCCTCCCTCCTCCTCCTCCTCCCTCCTTCTCCTCCTCCTCCTCCTCCTCCTTCTTCTTCTTCTTCTTCTTCTTCTTCTTCTTCTTCTTCTTCTTCTTCTTCTTCTTCTTCTTCTTCTTCTTCTTCTTCTTCTCCTCCTCCTCCTCCTCCTCCTCCTCCTCCTCCTCCTCCTCCTCCTCCTCCTCCTCCTCCTTTTTTTTTTTGCATTTTGGAGGGCAATTAGTGTTAAGCAACTTGCCCAAAGTCACATGGATAGTAATTGTGTCAAGTATCTGAAGCCAGATTTGAACTCACATCGTCCTGACTACAAGGGTTGGTGCTCTATTCACTGTACCACGTAGCCACCCCAAGTAACTGCTTTCTATCGTCTTTTTTAAATAATCCTCAAAAAAGCAGAGTAGCCTAACCTTTAACCCCTTTTCAAGTTAGGCCTGCCTCTAGGATATATAAAACAAAAATTGAAAGAGTAGATTGCTTTATTCTGAAATGAAACAGCAACAGAGACTATGTTTAGCACTTTGGGGAAGTCCTGTCCTTTATTACAGTAAAACTCCGCAGGACTTAAAGAACCTGAAACTCCTTAACTATTATGACATATCTTCAAATTATACCCCCTTGTCTCTGTTGCCCTGGCAATGAGGCTTGCTTGGTTCCCTTCTGAGCTAGTGCTGTTTTCACTGGGCCTTCCCTTGATCCAAGGTTTTCTGAAGCCAGGACCATTATTTGGATCCATGGCTAAATTGGGTGCAGGATTGTTGGAAAAAATACAGTGGGAAAACTGTTATATTTTCACATTCTCACCAAAAAGGAGCTGGCCAGCATTCCAGAAGTAATTTGTAATCCTATTTCTCTGCCTAGCACTTGCCTCACCTCAGGACTCCATATGAAACTGTGTATATTTCCTGATGATACCAATCTATCTTTTCAGGCAGATATCTTCTCAATCCATATATATCTAAATCTAGATCTAGATCTAAATCTAGATCTAGATCTAGAGATAGATATATAGATATATAGAGATAGATATATAGATAGATATATAGATGAATATATGTATGTATGTAAACACACACACAAATATATATATATACACACATACATACACACATATATATTACAAAATTTATATTTTCCCTCATTATATTCTTTATCAGTTTTTATTCAATAACCAAGGTTAATCATATGAAAACAACACTCTTACCATTTAATTCTTTTTTTTAATGGTGCTGATGTGTACATTTTGTTTTATGTATTATGTACATTCTTCTTATTTATTGTCCTTCATAATCTAGCTCACCACAACCCTTCCAACCTTCTTCTTATAGCCCACCAGTATCAACTTGCATTTTTAGCCAAGTTGGCTCAAACAGGTTCTCAGAACCTTTTTAATAATTTCTCTCATGCAAATCTTTGTCCATGACAGTTCTTTCAGCTACAGTGGCCTGTCCTGTACATTGTCATCACTCACCTAAATTTCAGAAGCAGAAAAGTTTTGTCAAAAGAACACTGGACTTGGCATTCTGCTGTGTTTCAGTAGTACTCTGATGTTTAATAGCTATGTGACTATAAGCAAATCAATTTAACTTTTCTAACCTTTAGTTTCTGTTTCTGCCTTATGGGGAAATCAATAATTCACTACTCACTTTATTATGCTGACTTGAGTAAGATATGTTATAAAACATTAAAGCACCGTATGGGGACAGCTAGGTGGTACAATGGATAGGGTGGTGGGCCTGAAGTCAGGAAGATTCCTCTTTTTGAGCTCAAATCTAGTCTCAGACTCTTACTAGCTATGTGAACCTGGGCAAGTCATTTAACCCTGTTTGCCTTAGTTCCTCATCTGCAAAATGATCTGGAGAAGGAAATGGCAAACCACTACAGTATCTTTGGCAAGAAAGCCCCAAATAGTTTTACAAATAATTCTACCCAACTGAAAAATGACTGGACAATAAAAGAGCACTATGTATGCTTAAATAATCAATATTCTAAGTCTTTTAGGGACTAGCTCAATTTCCACTTTCTTTATTGTGAAGATCTTTCTTATTTCCATAATTCAAATTACTCCTCTTTCCAAACACCTTTAAATTTGCTTTCTTTCACACTCATTGACATTGACATCAAGGTATTAGTTATAATTATTTACAATTATATTTTACATGCATGCACACATATGTGTGTGTTGCTGCCTAGTTTATCTATCTAACTAGACTATAAATTCCTTGAGGGTAGGAATCAGGTCTCATTAATATTTATATGTCCTGCTGAAGTTTGACATTATCTTGGCTAGAGCTTATAGCTATAACTCCTATAGCACTTATCATCCAAGCAAGAAACATCTCATGCAACATTTATTCAACAAGGGCCTTTAGAATCGGTAAAAGGATCTTTGGCATAATAAAGTAGGGAACAGAGAACCAATGTTTACCTCTGAGCAAGGGAATAATGGGATAAACAGAGACTTTTTGCCGATAAATTGATCAACTAATATAGTTGCAAGGGGCCTCAGAGATGAACTACTCTAACTCCTTCATTTCAAAAGCGGAGACACTGAAGTTCAAAGAGGCTAGCAACTTGCCCAGACACACACCAGTAGTAAGTGGTCAAGCAAGAACCTAAATGCAGTTCCAAAAAACATTTCAGCATTCTTTGTTCTTGCAAATGCATGAAAGAGATTAGCAATTCAGAGACACTATATTTCTCTCTCTAGGAAGTGTGCCCAGGATGAAGGATGGGTAATCTTCTGGATGCTCTTGTTGTACTCCACTTGAGCTACTCTACATGCATGAATTCTCCTTCATATGGAGAATGTATGTTATACTGGAAATGATGAAATGCAGCCAGGAAGTCTGGGGAATTTGTTGGATCTCCCAGCAGAAGTATATCCAGAAGCATCAACCAGAGAAAGAATGGTGGTTGACTCACTCAGCAGCAAAAATTGGAATGATGGACATGCAGTGGGTATTTATTTCTTGTGTTGGTTTTACTCCCCAGGTAGAAGCCTCTGCAGAGGTCAATAAGCGTTATAATTTTAAGCTTGCACATGTGCAGTTTTCCTATAACATGCAGAGAAGTCAAAAGGCAGGTTCCTTGGAAGCAAATTAAATGTCTAGAAACAAAGATGGTTAAAAACTTATGAAATGATTTATTGCAGGGGAGAAAGATTCACAAATTACAAAAATAAGTTCTCTTTGCTTTGTGTGGGAAGATTAAGAATCAGGGTATGAAATAGGTAAGTCAAAAGCTCCTTTTTTAGAAGGCAAACTAGCTACTCCTTGGTATCTCACTTTTCAATTGCTAAACAGATTATCCATTGCCATTGACTCTTCTCAGGTCTCAGGCATAGATCCTAGGTTTTTATTTAAGTGCTTCATTTCTGTATGGCTTTATAGGATATCAAAGTGCAGCTTTTTAGAGATTGCTAAGGATACTATTTTCTCATTGCTATGCTTTTGTTATGCAGATGGAAATACAGTAGCCCTTTTCACTGAGAAATAAAATTAAAGGCTCACTTTTCTAATTTTAATCCTGTGTCAATTGAAATGCTGCTCTCATTAAAAATCAATGATTCATCTCTCTGTTTCCATGGGGTCTCACTCTTCTGCTAAATAGTTTGACCAAGGCTCTAGCAGAGAAGTATTTGGCAAGTATAAATACAATCAATGAAGTAAAGATGGTAAAGTACAGAATTACACAGCTGAGCTCTTTCAACATTCTCCTTGAAACAATTTTAAAATAATGTCCCAAATGAAGTTTAGGAGTGGGAGAGTCAACAAAAAGTCAAAATGACACATCCTTCCAATTCAAGACAATATGGGAGAAAAGAAAAAGAGACCTGTGACATGGATAAGTTGGCCTAGAGTCCATGTGGTTAAAACATCAGTGGTGGCACTAAATGGGGGTGACAAAAACAGCAGCAATTTCGGAAGTTTTTAAGCCAGAGACTGTAAATGGACTAGGCAATTAGTTAATAAGAATTTACAGGGAACCCTATGCTAACATTGGACTCAGGACCAGATGCTGTTTGGCAATTCCGTTGTCTTTACCCAGTTTTTGGTCCCAGTCTTACAGCAGAGAGCAGTTATAATGATGGGTATGGGCCCAACTCAAGACCTAAATTAGCAAAAGTTTCAAATAAAGAAATAAAATGGAAAAATGAGTAAATAAAAACAAAAATTGAATATAAAAGGCACTATGGTGTGGTAGTAAGCACCCTAGAACACCCAGGATGGCATGTTAGCACAGATTATTTTGATCTGCTTTATAAAGGAAAGACAACTTTAAAGGAGTTAATGATCATACTTTAAGAAAGAAGTGAGTATAGAAAATAAAAGCAGAGAAATTAGCATAAAGACAGACAGGGATCCAGCTGTCTGAGTAAAGCAATATTGCTTTACAGTTTACATACATCACTGGATCAAGGAAGCACAGATATTTGAAGAGTCAGGGGGCTCTGAACATACAGCTACTCAGAGTCTCAAACTGGAAACCACAAGATCTTTCTCATGAGCCAACACCTAAAACAAAATGCCAACCTCCCAGAATATATAATAAAGACTCAGTCCCTGATTGGATCAGAGCCAGAAGGCATATAATCTACTTGACTCAGCATAGCTGTGAATTATCAGGGTTCAAAGCAGATTAATGCTTCACATGTTTGCAATTTAGCCTCAGACTCCAAAACTGAACTGCAACAAGAAGAAAAAAAAATCAAAAATTCCACCTTGCTTGTGCTCACATATGGTGACAGGGAAGAGGAAAACACAAACTCAGATGAAAACAATGAATTCAAAAGAGGTGCAAGCAAAGTTTCAAAGTAAAATGTGAATTGGACACAAGCCTAACCGAAAAAAAAAAAAACAGGGAAAGAAAAAAAAAAGATTTTTAAAATCAAATAAGAGTGGTAGTAGGAAAAAAGGTAAAGAAATGACAGCAAAGGAAGAAAATAATGAAAAGACAATAAATATATTGGGAAAAGTACAAAACTACTTAAGGAAATATTAACTAAAAAAAGAGAGAATTAACTGAATGGAAAAAAAGGTGCAAAACCTTATTTTAAAAAATCCTTAAAAATTAGAATTGGACAAGTGGGAGATAATGACTTCATGAGACATTAAGAAACAAAAAATCAAAGTCAAAATAATGGGAAAAATAGAAGAAAATGTAAAATGTATCATAAAAAAACCAATAGCTTTGGAAAATAGATTGAGAAGGATATTTATAAATGATTGGATTATGTGAAAACCATTCTCAAAGAGCCTAGACATCATGTTTTAAGAAAAAATAAAGAAAATTAATTTAATATCCTAGAACTAGAGGGTAAAATAAAAATTGAAAGAATCCACTAATCACCACTTCAAAGATGCTGAAATGAAAAGTCCCTGGAAAATTCGAGCCCAATTCCAGATCTCACAGATCAAAGAGAATATAATTAAAGCCAGAAGAAATAAACCTTTCAAATATTGTGTAGTCCCAGTTAGGATAACCTAAGATTTACCAGCAATCAAGTTAAAGGAGATATTTCAGAAGTCAAATACCTGGGATTATAACCAAGAAAAACATACCAAAAAAAAAATACTGAGTATAATCCTTGAAGAAAAATGTTGACATATATTGAAATAGAGAACTTTCAAGAATTCCTGAGTGAAAAAGCTGAGAAGACAGTTTGACTTTCAAATAAGACAATCAAGGGAATTATTAAAGAGAAATCCTAAGAGACAAAATAAGGATAATCTATGTATCTTTCTGTATGTAAAGATGATAAGTGTATTATTTTTTTAGAAAAATTGTTTTCAACATTTACTTTTATAATATTTTAAGTTTTAAAATTTTCCTATTCTCTCCCCTCCCACCTCTACTTCCTAAAATGTCATAAAATCTGATCTATGCTATACATGTATGATCATATTAAAGATATTTCAACACTAGTCATGTTATGAAAGAAGAATCAGAACAGAAGGGAAAAAAACACAAGAAAGGAAAAAAGAGAATAGTATGCTTGATCTGCATTCAGATTCCATAGATATTTATCTAGATGTAGACACCCATCTTCAGTCTTTTGGAATTGTTTTAGTTCATTGCATTGTGGAGAAGAGTTAATCTATCAAAGTTGGTCATTGCACAATGTTGATATTATGTGTACAATGTTCTCCTTGTTCTGCTTGCTTCATTCAGCATCAATTCAGGTAAGTGTTTCCAGGTTTTTTTCTGAAATCTGCTTGCTCATCATTTCTTATTGAAAAGTAGTAGTCCATTGAATACATATATCACAACTTGTTCAGCCATTCCCCAATTGATGGGCATCACCTAAATTTCTAATTTTTTCCATGGCCTATATTGAATCATTATTTGAAAAATTGCATTTAATATTTCTGCTGTTCTGAATTGGATTGTGAAGTCTTGTGCACTACTATATGTTCAATTTTTGTGTAGGTGCCAAGAACTCTGAGAAAAAGGTATATTTCTTTCTATCCCTATCCAGTTTTCTTGAAAGGTCTATCATATCTAACTTTTAAAAAAACTCTTTTCAAGTCATTAACTTATTTCTTCTCTATTTTATAGTGAGATTTATCTAGTTTTGAGAGGGGGAGTTTGAGGTCTCCCACTGTTAAAGTTTTGCTGTCTTTTTCTTCCTTCAACTCACTTAACTTCTCAAAGAATCTGGAAGCTATACTACTGTGTGCAGATATGTTTAGTATTCATATGACTTCATTGTCTATGCTACCTTATAGCAAGATGTAGTTTCCTTTCTTATCTCTTAATTAGGTCTATTTTTGCTTTGTCTGAGATCAGGATTACTACACCTGCTTTTTTATTTGAGATGAAGCATAATATATTCTGTTCAATCTTTCTTTTTACCTTTATTCTGTGTGTATATCTATGTCTCAAATGTGTTTATTATATAAAGCATGTTGTAGAATTATAGTTTTTTATCCATTCTGCTATCTACTTTGGATTTATGGGAGAGTTCATCACATTCACATTTACAATTAAGGTTACTAACTGTGTCTTTCTCTCTATCCCATCTCCCCTAACCCCATTTATACTTTTCTCTCTCCTTTTACCCTTTCCATCCTCACCAATGTTTTGCTGCTGACCACCACCTCCCACAATCTGTTCTCTCTTACATCGACATATTTTCACATTAGTCATGTTGTATAGAAGAATTAGAATGAATGGTAGGAACTATGAGAAAGAAAAAAACAAAACAAAGCAAACAAAAAAGAGATAAAATAGTATGCTTCAACCTGCATTCAGATTCCACATTTCTTTCTCTGGATGTGGATAACATTTTACACCATGAGTGGGAAATTTTGGAATTGTTTTTGGACCTTGCATTGCTGAGAAGAGCTAAGTCTATTAAAGCCAGTTTTAGCACTCTGTGTCTGTTACTGTGTACAACATTCTGGTTCTGCTCACTTCACTCAGCATCACTTCATCTAAGCCTTTCCAGGTTTTTCTGAGTTCTGATTGTTCATCATTTCTTATAGCACAATAGTATGCCACTATATTAATACACCACATCTTGGTCAGATTTCTATACCTAACTAAATATGTTATTCCCTCCTTGAACCAAATCTGATGAGAGTAAAGTTCACACAATGTTCATCACCCTCCCTTCTTTTCCTCTACTGTAATAGGTCTTTCTGCCTCTTCATGTGATGTAAGTTATCCTTTCTTGTCTTCTCTTTTCTTCTTTTCCCAGAACAATCCCTTTTCTCTCCTTAATTACTTTGTTTTATTCTTTCTCTTATCATGTTAGTTAATTTATACCTGTGCCCCCTGTGTATATCCTTTTTATACGTCATAATAATGATACAATTCAGGGTGGCTAGGTGGTGCAGTGAGTAGAGCGTTGGCCCTGGAGTCAGAAGGACCTGAGTTCGGTTCCAGCCTTAGACATTTAACACACACACAAACAAAAACCTAGCTGTGTGACCTTGGGCAAGTTACTTAACCCCAATTGCCCTCCAAAAAGCAAAAAAAAAAATATATATATATATATATACACATAATGATACAATTCTCAAGATTTACAAATACCCTCTTTCCATCTAGGGATGTAAACAGTTTGCCCTTATTGAATAACATGTTTTTTTTTTCCTTTCTTTCTTGTTTACCTTTCTATGCCTCTCTTGAGTCTTATATTTGGAGATCATATTTTCCATTGAGTTCTGGTCTTTTCACCAGGAAGGATCTATTTTCATAAGGACCTTACTTCATGATTCCATCTCCTTGCCTGAAAGATTATGCTCAATTGTTCTGAGGAGTTGATCCTTGACTGTAGTCCAAACTCCTTTGTCTTACAGAATATCTTTTCCAAGTCCTCCAATCTTTTAAGGTAGAAGCTCCAAGGTCCTGTATGATCTTGACTATAGTTCCATGATATTTATATTGTTTCTTTTTGGCTGCTTGCAGTACTTCTCCTTGACCTGATAATTCTGTATTTGGCTACAATATTTCTTGGAGTTTTCATTTTCAGATCTCTTTCAGGAGGTGATCAGTGGATTATTTCAATAAGTATTTTACCCTCTGGTTCTAGGACCTCAGCACAGTTTTCCTTGATAATTTCTTGGAAACTGCTGTCTGGATTCTTTTGATCATGACTTTCAAGTAGTCCAATAATTCTTAAATTTTTTCTAATGGATCTAATTTCTAGGTCAGTTTTTTTTTTTCCAATGAGGCTTTTGTTTTTGGTTTTACATTTTCTTCTATTTTTTTATTAATTTGATATTATTTGACTCCTTATTCATGTTTTATCATGTCATTAGCTTCCACTTTGCCATTTCTAATTTCTGAAGGAATTATTTTCATCAGTTTACTTTTGTACTTAATTTTCCATGTGGGCAATTGTTCTTTTTAAGGAATTGTTTTCATCAACGGATTTTTCCCCCCCATTTGGCCAATTGTATTTTTTAAAGGATTGTTTTCTTCAGTCAATTTTTATTTTCACTTTCCAAAGCTGTTAACTCGCTCTTGCAAAACTCTCATTTTTTCCCTCAATTTTTCTACTACCTCTCTTATTTGACTTTTAAAATCCTTTTTAAGCTTTTCCAAGAATTTTATTTTTTGGACTTGATTCCAATTCATATCCTCTTGTGATGTTTTGGATGCAAGATGTTGTCTTTTTCTAAGTTTGTGCTTTCATCTTCTCTGTCACCATAGTAACTTTTTATGGTTAGTGTTCATTTTTTCTTCTTGCTCATGCTTTTTTTTTTAATGCTTATTTTCTTCCTTTAAAAATTGAGTTCTGCTGGAGCACAGGGGTCACTGTTCCAAACTTCCTCTCCTCAGAGCCAGGGGCCTGGACCCTGCCTTTGTGAGATGGGCCTCAGGTGCTGGCAGTTGGAGGTTTTAGGAATCTTTAGGCAACTTACCTGGTTCTGAACTAGTGTCCTAGTGGAGTGATGTGAGGCCAGGTGGGATTTTTATTCATTTCCTGGGACTACACTGAAGCATGTGGAAGTCTAGCTGTTGGAGGACATCTGCCCAACCTGGGCTGTGCTGAAGCATGTGGAGTTTCTCAAAGCTGGAGTCTGCCAGGTCCCCTGACAATGTAAGGCACACGAGGGATCCTGGTGTTGGTGTTTGGTTGCTCAAGCACACTGAGCATCAGAATCTCCTACTAATTTGCTAAAGTGGAGCTTGCTACTTGCTGGGATGTTTCTTGTCCTGGAATGTGCTCTCTTTTTAATTGAGTGATATAGACTTTTTTTGCCAATCCTCCAAGTCTTCTGTGCTAAAGGAACACCCCACCTCATCTTTTAGCATGCTCTGAAATTCCAGGATTTCTTCCAGGGCACTATTTTAAGATTGTTTGAAGGTGAATTTGGGAAAGCTACAGAATTACTCTGCTGTCTTGGCTTCCAGAAATGTATCTCAAGAATTTTAGACTACAAATCTCCATTCTGATTCCTGCCTTTTAGACATATAAAATGTTTACCACTAAACTTCTTTTTAAATATGCTTACTTCTCTAAACTATTTATTCTATCTTCCAGGACACTATGAAATTTTGGACTCCATTGACTATAATGACCATATAACAAGTGAACTCAGGTTTTAAAATACCACCAATAAAATTAATAATTCCTATTAGTAAATTGTAACTCTATCACTGTCCTTTTTGCCTTTCCATACTGTCCTGTATTGAAGGAAATAGATTTGGAATGATATTTTGTCTTTTGCTTTTTTAACCACCTTCACTGACAAACCAGTATGAATCCCAGGCTAAGAAGCTTAGGTAAATATCAAAGCATTCATTTTCAGGATAGATTTTGAAGGTCTTTGACTTGAATGGTATTTTGCTAAGCTAATTCCTATCCCACCTATAGAAATCTTTCTTTCTAAACAATATTAATTCAAAAAGGAAAGTGATTAAAAATATTCAAAGTTAGCAAGTAAGAATACATAAGAATATTTCCAGATATGAATATTAAAAAATTATCCCCTCCCCCAACTAGAAACATAAAATTTCATTAATGTTTATTTATAATAATTACAATGTATGCCTCCCATTCCAGAATTCAGGGAAGCCAAAATTCTTTGGGGCACATTAAAATGATATATATACATTTTGAAATAGAAAGAATACTGAATTTGAAATCAGGAGATCTAGGTTTAAATCCCAAATGTTTGGTTTCCTCATTTGATTTTTTTTTTTTTTTGCTTTTTGGAAGGAGGAAGGTAGGGCAATTTGGGTGAAGTGACTTGCCCAAGGTCACATGGCTAGTTTTGTGTTAAGTGTCTGAGGTGAGATTTGAACTCAGGTCCTCCTGACTCCAGGGCTGGTGCTCTATTCACTATGCCACTTAGCCTCCCCCTAGTTTCCTCATTTGAAAAATGAAGTGGTTAGACACAATAATATTTATGATCCCTTTCAAATCTAAAGTTTGAATGTTCTATGATATATTATTTTCTCAATATAAACTTAAAAAGCCTAAGACTTCTACTTCCCAGGGCCACAGAAGGTAAGCCAACAATTCCATGGTCATGTTTAAAAAATAGAATAAAAATTATTCTAAAAGCACTAAATTATCTGGGACTGTTAGGGTGCTTGTAAGGTATTATTGCACGTACTTCAGATAAGAAGCAAATATTGAGAACAATGGAGGGCGGAGCCAAGATGGCGGAGTAGAAACAGCTCCTCCAAGCCTCTCTGCCCCCAGATTCTCCACAAACTATGTAAAAAAGGACTGTGAACAACTTCTGGAGCACCAGCACCCACAGAACGACACAGAGAAGCTAACCTCCCGCTGAGGACAGCCCAGCACCCTGCAGGAAGGACCAGTGCAGTGGTCTGGGAGCCAGCAGCGCACAGAGCGCAGGAGCCGAGGCGAGCCCAGGTCCACCTGAGCCGAGGTTTTAGCCCCAGGGCAGCAGGGCCAGCAGCCGGCTGGAGGAACCCCAGAACACCAGGAACTGTGGAGATTCCAGAATTATCAACATAGACTTGCCTAGGACAAAGTAAGAGGTTAGTGTCCTATGGACTTTGGGACCTGTATTTGGGGAGTGCGTCAGCTCCCTCCCCTGGGGGCTAGAAGCCTCTGAGGAGACACGACATTTTGTAGTTTTTAGAGGCATTTCCGGCTCCCAGCCTACAAATCGTGGGGAGATCCAGCGATCAGTCTTGGGGGGTAATCGCTCTTGCTTTAACCTCCCTGGATCTGGATTGTGATCTAGGGTGGAAGTTGTGGGTGGGTTTACAGCTTGCCAGAAACGGAAGTTGCCCCCCACACGTTCGGGACGAAAATTCCTCTATCTGGCCTTAAAGCCATAGTGTGGCAACAAGCCCAAAAGTCAAGCAATTAAGTGGCAACATGCCAAGGCAAAGGAAACAGAAAAATGCAACCCTAGACTCCTGTTTTGGGGGCATAGAGCGGGAAAAGGACTGTGAGGTCAGAAGTCCTGCTCCAAAAGCCCCAGGGGAAAACATGAGCGGGTTGCAGGCCATAGAGGACCTTAAGAAGGACTTTAAAAATCAAATAAGAGAAGTGGAGGAAAAATTAGAAAGAGAAATGAGAAGGATGCAGGAAAAGTATGAAATGAGGGTCAACAGCCTGACTGAGGAAAACAACACCTTAAAAAATAGACTAACTCAAATGGCAAAGGAGGCCCAAAAGGGCAATGAGGAGAAGAATGCCTTAAAAAGTCGAATTTGCCAGATGGAAAAAGAATCTCAAAAGTTCACTGAGGAGATTCATTCCTTCAGAGTTAGACTGGAGCAAATGGAAGCTAATGACTTTATGAGAAATCAAGATGCTGTTAAGCAGATCCAAACAAATGAAAGATTAGAAGGCAATGTGAAATATCTCATGGGTAAAACCACTGACCTGGAAAATAGATCCAGGAGAGACAATTTAAAAATTATTGGACTACCTGAAAGCCATGATCAAAGAAAGAACCTAGAAATCACCCTTCAAGAAATTCTCAAGGAAAACTGCCCTGATGTTTTAGATCCAGAGGGCAAAATAGAGGTTGAAAGAATCCACCGATCACCTCCTGAAAAAGATCCCAAAAAGAAAACTCCCAGAAATATAGCCAGGTTCCAGAATCCCCAGATCAAGGAGAAAATACTACAAGCAGCCAGGAAGAAACAATTTCAATATTGTGGAAACACAATCAGAATAGCCCAGGACCTGGCAGCTTCTACACTGAGGGATCGAAGGGCATGGAATATGATATTCCAGAGGGCAAAAGAGCTGGGAATGAACCCAAGGGTCACCTACCCAGCAAAACTGAGTATTTTGTTTCAGGGGAAAATATGGTCATTCAGTGGAATAGAGGACTTTCAAGCATTCTTGAGGAAAAAACCAGAGTTGAATAGAAAATTTGACATCCAGACACAAGAAGTAAGAGATGCCTGAGAAGGTAATCAGGGAAAAGAAATCAAAAGGAACTTATCAAAGTTGAACTATTTACATTCCTATATGGAAAAGCAATATCTGTGACTGATGATATCTTTCTCACTATGAAAATAATGGAAGAAGGGGGTGTGGTCATATGAATACATATGTGAATGTGTGTGTATATGGCTACAGTTATATATGGATAGAGGGCATAGGTTGATTTTGTTGGGAAGGGAGAGTACTCAAGGGATGAAATTATGAGGTGAGAGAGGAAAGTGGCAAGAGGAGATGGGGAGAGACATGGTAGGGTAAACTATCTCATGTAGGGGAAGTGGTTGCAAAGGAGGGGGAGAATAAGGAAGGCTAAAAAGGCAAAACCACATTCACATTGAATTTGGTTCAGGGAGAAAATGACATACATACTAAATGGGATATCTCAACCTGCAGCAGGATAGGGGGAAGGGGGATGAGAGGAGGGATGATGGATGGGAGGGCATCCTTGGGGTGAGGGGAGGTTGGAAGTACCCACTATAGAAGAGGGACAGGATTATGTAGGGAATGGACCAGGTGGGGGGTGGGATGAGTGGGAGGGAATTATAAGCAGCCTTGTACAATATATCTACTATGATAATGTTTTGCATAGCTAGACATGTACAACATATACTGAATTACTTATCTCCCAAGAAGGAATGGGTGACAAGGGAGGAAGGAAATGGATCTGAAATTCGAGGTCTTAACATTAAATGTTTCAAATATATATAAATACTATTATTAATACTCTTTCGCTTGTAATAGGGAGATAAGATGTGCAGGCATTGGGACACAAAGATTCACCTTCCTCTAATGGAAAAGTCGATGGGGGTATGGGAGAAGGTATGGGAGAGAGCAGATTGGAGGAAGTGATATCTTGTGGGACTACTATTCTGGGAGGTTGGGTAGGGGAATAATGGGGGGGAAATGATTGTAACTCAAAATCTGGCGGAAAGGAATGATGTAAAACAGAAGTTAATAAAGCATTTCTTTAAAAAAAAAGAGAAAAAAAATAAAATTTGGTGCTCTTTTAGACAGTATAGATTTAGAGCTAGAAAAAATCCTTAGGTATCATCTAATTCATTTTAGATGCTACATTCTAGAGGAAACTGAGTCTTAGAGAGGTTAAATGACTTGCTCAAAGTTGTAGAGATAATAAATGGAAGAATCACAACTTGAACCCAGGTTTTCTGACTCCAGATTCAGCCCTCTTCCATTATAATACATTGCCTATGTAATTACATGACACCCCCACTAGCTTATACTGTCCTTAATATTTGTAAATAACCTACAAAGCTCTGGAAGTCCAATAATCTTGACCCACAAATAAAATTCGTGGTTTGTTTGGAAAAAAAAATATTGAGAACAACAATGCTGGCTTGTGGGTTTAAGAAGCAAATATTGAGAACAACAATGCTGGCTTGTGGGTTTAAGAAGCAAATATTGAGAACAACAATGCTGGCTTGTGGGTTTTGTTTCTTCCTCCCATCAACTTTGTCTAAGTAGAAATACTGATACATGTCTCTAGGTGGCAGCAACATCCTAAGGACAAGATTTCAGGAAGCTGAAAGTCTTCATATAATCAAGGAAAACGCTAAGAAAAATGAGTTTTGACAGGCAATCTCTCTTTCGTTCTCTCATGCCTTTGAGACATATGGCCATCTTAACTTTAGACAAGTTGATAGCATTTTTTAAGGCAACAATAAAACTATAAAGAGTTAATAACAACTAAATGAGTATTTCTATCCAGGTTGGCCTAAGGTACATGTGGAGTTGATGATAGTTCACTATGGTATGATTTCAAAGATACAGGAAAGCAATATTTGTAGAAAAGCATCATACTCCCCAATGTCTGATAAAGAAATTCTAATTAAGTTTTGATTAGCTCCCCTAAATATTTCAACATTAAAAAAATATTTATTCCCCCCCAACTAGAAACATATTTTTTTTTTGTAATTGAAAAGAAGAAAGAAATATTAGAACTGGTAATAGTTATAAAGATAATGGGCCTCTTTCTGTCTCTCCTCCCCTCTACTTTCTTCTCTGCTTCTTTTTTATGACATGGTTTTTAGTTATGAGACTCAAATTTGATAAATCCTTTAAATGTAGCTGTGAAATAAAACAAAACATTATTGCTATTTCAAAGAATCATCTTCCTGCAAAACTTACTCTGCCTACCTCTTTCTTTATTTTTAATGGTTCCAACATTATCCTAGTTACCTTAATTTAAAATCAAATATGAAGCCTTCCTTGACTTCTCCCCATTTTAATTTATGTAACATATTATTTTTTCCAGTTACACATTGGGAAAACTTTTTTTTTTTTTGCTTTTTGGAGGGCAGTTGGGGTTAAGTTACTTGCTCAAGGTCACATGGCTAGGTTTTTGTTTATGTGTGTTAAGTGTCTGAGGCTCGATCCGAAATCAGGTCCTTCTGACTCCAGGGCCAGCACTCTACTCACTGTACCACCTAGCCACCCTGGCTCAATAATTCGTAAATTATCTCCCTTGGATTTATTTTCCAAGTCAGTGTTTGTCCATAAAGGTTTTTTTTTTCTTTTTCTTTTTTTACATTTTCTTCTATGTTTTTTAATTCTTTTGATTTTGCTTTACTGATTATTTATGTCTTATAGAGTCATTAGCTTTTACTTGCCCAACTCTAATTTTTAAGGAATTGCTTTCTTCTGCTAACTTTTGTAACTCCTTTTCCATTTGCCCAACTCTACTTCTTAAGGAGTTGTTTTCTTCAGTCAATTTTTGCCTTTCCTTTTCAAAGCTATTAGCCCTTTATCCATACCTCTCATTTCTTTCCCCAATTTTTCTTTTAGCTGTCTTTTTTTTTACTTTTAATATCCTTATTGAGCCCTTCCAATATGTCTATTTAGGCTTGAGAATATTCCATATTCTTCTTTGGGGTTTCAGGTATAGGTATATTAACAATGTTGTCTTCTTCTAAGTTTGTGTTTTGATCTTCCTGTCACAATAAAAAAACTTCCTATGGTCAAGGATCTATCTAGCTTTTTGCTCATCTTGTTTGCCTATTTTCTGGCTTTTTAATTTGAGCTATATGGTTGGAGCATAGAGGGCATGGGCCCAAGTTTCTTGCTCTGGGGGCAAAGGGCCTCTTCACTAACTTTGTCCTTTGGGGTATGGCAGCTTACCTGGTGCTGAACTTGGATCCTAGTGGTGGTGTCTAGTGTGTGCTGAGGCTAGAAGGGATTTTTCTGCTTCCCTAGGTCTGCAGTAAAGTACCTTAAAGTCTGACAGATGGAAGATGCCTGTCTGCCAGTGCTGTGCCAAACACATGAAGGTGATGCCTGCCAGCCAGGTGCTGCACCACAGCATAGGGATGTTTGGCTCCTGGTGGACACCTGTCCACCCAAGGCTATGCTGATTTCTTCCAGTTTCTCTGGTTTTACTAAGGCATGGGGTGGGGTCCTGTTGTTGGCATTGGCCTGCTCCACCACCCCAGGTGTCAGGATCTCTGCTGCTTTGTTGAGGTGGAGCCTGCCACTGGCTTACTAAGATATCTCCTGTCTGGTACTGAGCTCCCCTTTTATTGAAGTGATACAGATGTTTTTTAAGCTGATCTTCCAAGTCTCCTGGACCAAAATTTTGCTTCACCCTATTTTCTGCTGTTTCTGCTGTTACAGAATCTGTTCTGGGGCATTATTTTATGGTTGTCCAGGATGAGAATGTGAGAGAGACAAAAATGTACTGCATCCTTTGCCTTCTTGACTCTCAGAAGTTACATCCTTTCATATTATTTTTAAGCTCCTTTTTGAGCTCTTCCATGAGATATTTATGGGTTTGAGACCACTTCTCATTTTTCTTTGGGGTTTTGCCAATAGGTGTTTTTAACATCATTGCCCTCTTTGAGTTTGCATCTTTGTCTTTCATGCCACCATGATAAGATTTTATTGTAAGATTATTCTTTGTTGTTTTCTGTTCATCCTTTTAAAATAATTTTTTTTCCATTCTTTTAAATTTGAGTTCTACTCCCAGGTTGAAAGAGGCACTGTCTCCAGCTTCTTTTGCTAGTGTCTGCAGGCCCTGGCTATTGCCAGGTGCTGCACTAATGTTGCCCTGAGGCACATGGGAGACAATGTCTGGTGCTGCACTAAGGGAGTGTGGTGGAGGCTGGCTGATGCAATGAGAGGTCATAGGGATTTGGCAGTTTACTTGGTACTGAGCCTGAGTTCTAGTGGTGGTATCTGGTGTGTGGTCAAGCCAGTCAGGTTTTTTTGCATTTTTCAGTGGCTTCACTGAAGCTTATGGAGGTCTGGCTGCTGGAGTATTCTTGTTGCCCAGGGCTATACTGAAGTATGGTCAGCTGGTGCTGGTTGGCCTGTTTGTTTATGCAACTGTAGGGTGTTTTTTTTTTTTTTCCTGTTTTCCCAGTGCTGTGCTGGGGTCGAGGCTTGGCCACTAGAGGATGCTGCTTGCCTGGAGCTCCAGTGAAGTACAGGTGGTTTTCTCTGAACTGGAGTCTGACAGTTTCCCTGGCTATGCTGAGGCACATGGGGTGTCTTGGTTGGTGTTTGCCTGTTTCACCACACTGAGGCTCAAAATCTCCTACTTATTTGCTGTGGTGGGACTTGCTGTTGGCTTGCTGGGTCGCTTCTCATCCTGGGCTGTGTTCTCCTTTTAACCATGTAAGATGTACCTTTCTTTTTTAAAAATTTTTATTTTATTTTATTTTATTTTTTGCTTTTTGGAAGGCAACTGAGGTTAAGTGACTTGCCCAAGGTAACAAAGCTGGTTTTGTGTTAAGTGTGTGAGGCCGGATTTGAACTCAGGTCCTCCTGACTCCAGGGCCAGTGCTCTATTCACTGTGCAACCTAGCCACCCCACAATGTACCTTTCTTGCTGATCCTCCAAGTTTCTTGGGCTTAAAGATTGTTTCACCTTGTCTTTTTGCTAGTTCTATTGTTCCATGATTTGTTTTGTGGCTTTATTTTATGGTTGTTTGAGGTGAGTATGGGAGAGTTGTAGTGTTTTAATGTTCGCTCTGCCGTCATTGCTCTCATAAGTGTCTACCTATTATTTTAATTCTAAGTTCAAATTAGTTATCATTCCCTGCTGCTTCATAAGATTTAGAAGAGGAAATTATGGGGGCTGCACAAACACAGATCTGAGATCAGACCAAAGCAGAGCCAGAGCAAACTCAGGCAAGCAGATTCTTTCTGCCACAGGGGTGATTCCCAGACCACTCACTGCAAGATGGAGGATATGGCAGAGCTGGATAAGAGACAAGTCCAGGGTCCAACTGGGGCTATCAACCCACAGGCTGAACTACCTGAACTTCAGGGAGCCAACATGTTGGAGTAAATTCTAGCTGTTCTAATTCCCCTCTCTGTTCCTGAAAACCCAGAGAATATTTCCCCAGTGTAAAATCCTGAAATATTAGAACTAGCAGCAGGCTTGGGAGTTCTAGAGGATGGGTGTGACTGAGGCTGTGCCATACCTGAAGTGAAGGATTGGAGGCATCCCAACAAACCCCATGTCAGCTGACCAGATAGAGATCCCTAAGCCCAAGGGTGTGGAGCCAGCAAGGGCTAACACCAGAAGCCCAGGTGAGTCTTAGCACAATAAGGGAAATCGGAAGACACCAGCATGATCTGGCTACCAGTTGCAGAGACTTACTGAGCTCCAGCCCAGGAGCACAGAGGCAGAAACCTGAAGTCTCCAGATGAGCCCTCCCTTACTCTGTGAGCCTCAGGGTAACCCAGGGGAAACACTGAAAGTATTGGCCTTGACCTCAGTGTAGAAACCCAAAGGCTATAGCACACAAAGTGAACAACCAGGTTCATAGCTCCCAGCTTAAGAAGCCTGGGTTAGAGTCCTCTGTAGCCAAGAAGCAGAAATCCACTTTAAAAGCAAGGAAATAAGCAACCACAATGGTCAGGAAACAATCTGGAAAACAAAAGGAAAAACAGTTAAATCCTGTTATTTGGAGGGAGAAAAACCAAATTCAGAGGACAGCATTGACTCTATACCCACTGAGACGAAAGAAGGGAATATAAACTGATCTCAAGCCCAGAAAGCATTCTTGGAAGAGCTCAAGAAGGATTTTAAAAGCCAAATTGGAGAGGTAGAAGATAAATTGACTAATTGTTTTAAAATTATAATTGCCAAAATGGAAAAGAAAATCTCATTGAACAAAACAAATCCTTAAAAAGAAAAATTCGTGAACTGGGAAGGGAGGTACAAAATCTAACTGGAGAAAATACCTCCCTAAAAACCAAATCTGAACATACGGAAAAAAGCTTCGAAAAATAACTGAGGAAAATAATTTCCTAAAAATTAGAATTAGTCAAATCAAAGCTAATGACTCTATGAGTCATCAAGAATCAGTCAAACAAAACCTAAAGATTGAAAAATTAGAAGAAAATGTAAAATATATCATAGGAAAAAAAAACTTACCTGGAGAACAGATCCAGGAGAGATAATATAAAAATCGTTGGTATACCAAAAGCCCATGATAAAATAAAAACCCTGAACAACATACTCCATCAAATTATCAAAGAAAATTGCCTTGAGGTCCTAGAACCACAGGGTAAAATAGTCATTAAAGGAATTCACCAGATACCTCCTGAAAGAGATCCCAAATTGAAAACCCCAAGAAATTTTATAGCCAAATTCCAGAATTATCAGGTCAAGGAGAAAATTCCTCCAAGCAGCCAGAATGAAACAATTCAAAAATCATGGAAATACAGTCATGATCACACAGGACCAAGCAGCTTCTACATTAAAAGATCAGAGGGATTGTAATATGATATTTAATAAGGCAAAACTTTTGGACTGCAACCAAGGGTACAGCAAAAATGAACATAATCTTTCAGGCAATGAAATGAGGGGATTCCAGACCTCCCTGATGAAAAAGTCAGAGCTCAATGGAAAATTTGATCTCCAACTGCAAGACTCAAGAAAGACATAAAAAGGTAAACAAGGAAAACACACACACACACACACACACACACACACACACACGTAGATACACATTCACATAACTTATGATTAAATAAGAGTAAAGTGCTTATATTCTTATATGGGAAGCTGATACCTGTCAATATTGAGAGTTTTATAATTATTGTGACTTTTAAAAGGGATATATATAGATAGAGGGAGTGGGTACAAATTAACTAATCTGATGATAAAAATAAACCTTATTAAGGCATGCAAAGGTGTTGTAAAGGGGAAAAAGGATAGGAGGATATAGAACAGGGTAAATTATGCCACATGAAGAGGCATAAAAAACATATTATAGTTGAGGGAAAGCAGGGAGGAAGATGAACATTATATGAGCTTTACTCTCATTGGTTTTGGTTTAAGGAGAGAATAACATAAGCCGTTAAATTTAGGATTCTAACATGATGAGACACAAAAAGTATAGTAGAGGCAAAAGCATAGTAGAGGGAAAAGAGGGAGGGAGAGGAAAACTATATAAATTTACTCTCATTGGATTGGGTTCAAGGAGGGAATAACATACTTCATCAGGTATAAAAATCTATTGGGCCCTATAGGCACTAGAATGTGAAAGGGAACAAATGGGTGGGGCAGTTAAAAGGGAAGGAAGAAGTAGATAGGGGGAAGGTAGGTAAAGGGAGGGAGGGCATAAGGAGGGAATACTCAAGGAGGTGGTGGTCAAAAAACTCTTAAGGAGGGGAAGGGAGAAGGGAGAAATAAAAACATAAACAGGGGAGGGAATAGGATGGAGGGTAAGACACAGATATTAATCACAAATCTGAATGTTAAAGGGATGAAGTCCCCCATAAAGCAGAGTCACATAGCAGAATGGATTAAAACCATAATCCTATAATATGCTGTCAACAAGAAACACATTTGAAACAGGGGTATACACACAGGATAAAAGTAAAAGGCTGGAGTAAAATATATTATGCTTCAGCTGAAGTAAAAAAAAAATAAAAGCAGGAGTAGAAATCCTTATCTCGGATAAAGTAAAAGTAAAAAATAGATCTAGTTAAAACAGATAAGCAAGGAAACTATTCCCTGCTAAAAGGCACCATCGAAAATAAAGCAATATCATAACCAAACTTATATGCACCAAACAGTATAGCATCCAAATTCCTAGAAGAGAAGTTAAGGGAGTTAGAAGAAGAAATAGACAGCAAAACTATACTAGTGAGGGACCTCAATCTCCCCCTCTCCGAACTTGATAAATTTAACTTTAAAATAAACAAGGAAGTAGTTAAGGAGGTGAATAAAATTTTAGAGAAGGTATATATGACAGACCTCTGGAGAAAATTGAATGGGAATAAAAAAGGATCCATGCACAATTCAAGACATCAGGCTTCTTCAATAAATTTTATCTTCTATGACTCCTTTATTTAATACCTTTCCTATAACCAAACTACCAAAGTTACTATTTCCAGAACAAGTTTTATATTTCTAAATCTTTATTTTCAAGTTTATTTGCTTTACAATACTTTCTAATCTTTACTTGCTCATTTCCTTCTGCCTGGGAGTTTTAGCTGTCTTTTCCAATATTACTATTCTTCAAAATCAAGTCATAGGACATCTTTGTGCAACATACTCAGCACAGCCATGCCTTATCTATAAAACACTGGATGAACTAAGTTGATATCCATATCTAAAGTGATTTGTAGAAACAAGGTAAGAATGTGGTGAGATTTAGCTGTGGTAAAAATATGCCAAGATTTTGCAGCTGAGAGATTATAGGCAATCTCTTCCATTGAACTTAACATTGAATCCCATTGTTGGTTCCAAGGATCTCATCACCCCTGACCACTGACCATTGTTTTTTCCAGACCAGAGACCAGAGATGAGACCTATACCTCTTGTCCAGGAAGCTGAGTATTATACAGGAATTGTTCTGATGACAGAACTTTGTGTAATATATGATTTACCCTACTTTCTAGATCGTCAAAAAGGAGGAGTGGTGGCATGTCAAAAGCAGGCAGTTCAACTGAAGATAAATTAACTCTGGCATTGCAGCCAGTGATTCTGAATGGTGTATCTTTCCCTCATCCAAATAGGAAACATTCATTGTCGTCTCATTCATATGCCAATTATTCATATATCATTCCTTTTTTTTTGAAAGAAATGGGGGTTTTGAGTAACTTGGCTAGTCATTATTTATGTGTGGGTGCTCATTTTTGAGGCCACATTCGATCCCGGGTCATCCCAGCTCTTAGGCCAGCACTCTTACTCAATGTGCCACCTAGACGCCCCTCATATATCAGTCCTAATGTTTCCTTTTATTATTATTAATATTTTCTGGTTTTGTGTTATCTTCCCAAATAAATTGCCATAACCAGGAAATATACTTTATAAGAATTTTTATGGCCCACAGTGCATAATACAACGCCATACATATAATATAAATGTTAATAATTTTGTTTCCCTGATGAGTGACTAATGCATATTGAGCTTTTTCTACATGAATTTCTTATTATTTGAAGTTTTTATATGTCAGGAAAGAATATGCCACATAGTGAATCTGGAGAACTGATGTGGAAGACAGAATATCTTGTTTCAAATCCCACAGTTGGCACATACTTACCATGAGATCTTAAGAAACTGACTTACATCCTCAAAGACCTAGACAATTTCATATGACTAAAACTTGCAGAAATGGCACCAAACTGGGGGCGGAGGCAAGATGGCGGAGTAGAAACAGCACTTCCAAGGTGCTCTCTCCGACACCACTTCAAAATCGTGTAAAAGGGGACACAGAACAACTTCTGGAGCTCCAGCACCCACAGAATGACACAGAGAAGCTAACCTCCTGCTGAGAACAGCCTGGCAGCCCAGTAGGGAATGGCCAGAGCAGTGCTCTGGGAGCCGACAGTGCAGTGCTCTGGGAGCCAAGCCCAGGCCCCTGTGAGTCATGGTTTTAACACCAGGGAGGCCAGGCCTGGCAGCCGGCAGGAGGGACCCCAGAACACCAGCAATTGTGGTGATTCCAGAATTATCAACACAGATATGCCTAGGACAAAGTGAGAGGTTAGTGCCCTATGGACTTTGAGACCAGTATTTGGGAACATGTAGGCTTCTTCCCCTGGGGGCAAGAAGCCACTGAGGAGCCATGGCATAGCTGCCATTTTGCAGCTTCAGTTGTAGCTTCAGCTCCTGGCCTGTGGATTGTAGAGGGATCCCTCTATCAGTCTGGGGGGTTAATCACTCTTTCTTTAACCTCACTGGATCTGGATTGCAGTCTGGGGGGTGGGGGTCTTAGGGTGGGTATCCAGCTTGCCAGAGTGTGTGTGGGCTTCAGGGAGGGCACTCAACTAATACCTCCAGCAGTTGAGAAGCCCCAACATTTTGGGCGGAAGTTCCCCTGTCTGGTGGCAGAGTCCTACTGTGGGAACAAGCTCAAAAGTCAAGTAATTGAGTGGCAACATGCCTAGGCAAAGGAAACAAAACAGACAGAAAAATTCAACATTAGACTCCTATTTTGGGGGGCAAAGTGGATCGAAACATGGAATAGGAGAGGACTGTGAGGTCAGAACTCCTGCACCAAAAGCCCCAAATGAAAATACGAGCAGGTTACAGGCCATAGAGGACCTTAAGAAGGATTTTAAAAACCAAATAAGAGAAGTGGAGGAAAAATTGAGAAGAAAAATGAGAAAGATGCATGAAAAGTATGAAATAAAAGTCAACAACCTGAGTGAGAAAAATAACACTTTAAAAAGTAGCCTGACTCAAATGGCAAAGGAGGCTCAAAAGGGCAATGAGGAGAAAAATGCCTTAAAAAGCCAAATTTGCCAGATGGAAAAAGAATCTCAAAAGCTCACTGAGGAGATTCATTCCTTCAGAGTTAGACTGGAGCAAATGGAAGGTAGTGACTTAATGAGAAATCAAAATGCTACTAAACAGATCCAAACAAATGAAAGAATAGAAGGCAATGTGAAATATCTCATGGGAAAAACCACTGACCTGGAAAATAGATCCAGGAAAGATAATTTAAAATTTATAGGACTACCTGAAAGCCATGATCAAAGAAAGAACCTAGAAATCATTCTTCAGGAAATTATCCAGGAAAATTGCTCTGATGTTTTAGACCCAGAGGGTGAAATAGTGGTTGAAAGAATCCACCAATCACCTCCTGAAAAAGATCCCAAAAAGAAAACTCCTAGGAATATTATATCCAGGTTCCAGAATAACCAGATCAAGGAGAAAATACTACAAGCAGCCAGGAAGAAATGATTTCAATATTGTGGAAACACAATCAGAGTAGTGCAGTACCTGGCAGCTTCTACACTGAGGGATCGAAGGGCCTGTAATATGATATTCTGGAGGGCAAAGGAGCTGGGATTAAAACCAAGAATCACATACCCAGCAAAACTGAGCATTTTGTTGCAGGGGAAGATATGGTTATTCAGTGCAATAGAGGACTTTCAAGCATTCTTGAGGGAAAAACCAGAATTGAATAGAAAATTTCACATTCAGACACAAGAAGCAAGAGATGCTTGAGAAGGTAATCAGGGAAAAGAAATCAAAAGGAACTTATCAAACTTGAACTATTTGCATTCCTACATGGAAAAACAATTGCTGTGACTGATGAAACCTTTCTAAGTATGAAAATAATTGAAGAAGGGTATATGGACATATGAATACATATGTGTATGTGTGTATATATGTTTACAGATATGCATGGATAGGGGGCACAGGTTGAATTTGGTGGGAAGGGATGATACTTAAGGGGTCAAGTTAAGAGATGAGAGAGGAATGTGGCAAGAGGAGATGGGGAGAGACAGGGTGGGGTAAACTATCTTATGTAGAAGAGGCAAGGGGAAGTAGTTGCAGGGGAGGGGAAGAACAGGAAGGCAAACAGGCAAAACCATATTCTCATTGGATTTGGCTCAGGGAGAGAATGACATACATACTAAATGGGATATCTCACCCTGCAGGAGAGTAGGGGGATGAGAGGGGGTATGATGGAAGGGAGGGCATTCTGGGGCGGGGGGAGGTTGGAAGTACACACTTTCAAAGAGGGACAGTATCAAAGTAGGGAATGGACCAGGTGGTGAGTGGGATTAGTGGGAGGGAAATACTAGCAGTCTTTTACAATATATCTAGTATAGTAATGTTTTGCACAGCTATACATGTACAACACATACTGAGTTGCTTTTATTCCCAGAGGGAGTGGATGACAAGGGAGAAAGGGAATGGATATGGACTTTGAAGTGTTAAAATTAAATGTTTCAAATATATATAAATACTCTTATTAATACTATTTTTCATGTAATTTGGAGAAAAGATGTGCAGGCATTGGAGCACAGAGATTCACCTTGCCCTAATGGTAAAGTCAACGGGGTTATGAATGGGGTTATGGGAGAAAATATGGGATAGAGCAGATTGGATGAGGGGATATCTTGTGGAACTGCTATTATGGGATGGTGGGTAGGGGAAAATGGGGAAAAATTGTAAATCAAATCTGGTGGAAATGAATGATGTAACCAGAAGTTAATAAAGCATTTGTTGAAAAAAAAAAGTAAAAAAAAGAAATGGCACCAAACTTCTTAGGAACTCCCTATACTAGTGAAATAACAGACCCAATGAAATGCATAATAATTCAGTTTCTTTAATGTTTAAGTGTGTTTTTCATACAATAACATCTGTTCGCCTTTGAGAATAGAAAGGTGAAAAGTTAAACTTTTTATGTCATAAAAAGTTCAGTCTTATTATTAGAAGGGATTTGGTAGGTATAGAGATATCTATGATACAAGCAAAATGTATCTAGGCCAAACCAGATACTCAAAGACTAAGAAATTTTCACAAGGCTGAACATTTGTTTCTCTCTGTTAAGTGTAGAGGGAAAAATGCATTAGATACAAGGGATCTGATTTGTGCAAATGTATGAAATAAGGGAATGGTAGGGAAGTCATGAACATGGAAGGATAGATTACTTAACTTGGCTATATTAATGGATATAATGTGAAATGGAACAAGAAATATGGAGGGCAGAGAAAAGATGGCAGAGTAGTAAAACCTGGGATTTGCTTGAGATCTCCCCCAAGCCCCTTTAAATACCTGTAAAAATGTCTCTAAACAAATTCTGGAAAAGCAGAAACCACAAAGAAGAGTGAGACAAATTTCTAGCCCAAGACAACATGGAAGTTGGATAAGAAGGGTATGCCTTAGTCTGAGAGAAGAGTTCACAGTGTGGTTCCTGCTTGCACAGCCTGGACTCAGGGGACTGAATTACTGACAACTGTGGAGGTTTCCAGACCTAACCCACAAACATCAAAGACAAATTAGAAGGTCAATAAGAAAATTCTGTGGGACCTGGGTGAGAGAGGAGTTTGGTCTGGCTCTAATTCCAGGGTGACAGCTGCAGTAGCCCGCAGCAATGGCTGCTTCCAGAGCTCTCAGCCAATAGATGGTGGGGGCATCAAGTGGCTAATCATAGGGGCATTGCAAAGATCTCTTTGCTGGCACAAGGCAGTATTCTCTTGCTTTGTCTATGCCTGGATCTGGGTCAAAGTTCTGGGTGATGGTCCTGGGCAAGGAGGAGCACTGGCATGGTGAAGCTTGTGATAATGGTGGAGAGAGAGTCCTGATCACAATTTCAGTGCATAAAAGGGTGCTTGTGGTCACTCACAGACCAGAGCACAGTCCATGAGAGGAATAAACACCACTTTTACAGTGGAGGGGAAGAGGAGGCAGGTGAGGAGGGACTGAGTGAACTTTAGCCTCATTGGATTTGGCTTAAGAAGGGAATAACATAGACACTCAAGTGTGTATGAAAACCTTTCTTACCCCTGGAAAGTAGGGGAGAAGGGGAGAAGTTAGGAATCATTAAAGAGAGGGCAAAATGGGGGAGGAGGTAATCAGAAGCAAACAGTTTTGAAAAGATTCATGGTCAAATAAGAGAATAAAATAAATAGGGTGCAGGATAAGATGGAGGGAAATATAGTTAATCTTTCACAACCTGACTCTCATGGGTGTGTTTCGCCTGACTACACATGTATAACCTATATCAAATTTTTCAATGAGGATTGGTGGAGAAGGTGTAAGGGAGACAAAGTGGGGCTTAAAGATTTAAAAACGAATGTTAAAATTGTGTTTACAGGCAACTGAGAACTAAGATATACATTCAATGGGGAATAGAAATTTATCTTTCCCTACAAGAAAATAGAAGGGAAGGGGATAAGAAAAGTGGGGGTGGGGAATGATAGAAGGGAAGGCAGATTGGGTTTATTGGTAATCAGAATGCTGTCTTTGGATGGGGAGAAGGGAGAGATGGGGATAAAATCTGTAACTGAAAATCCTGTGGTAGTCAGTGATGAAAACTACAAATAAATAATTTTTTTAAAGCCAGAAAAGTGTATTGGAGTCAAACCAAGCCAAATCCTTAAGTATAAGGCTAAGGCATTTGAACTTTATCTAGAAAGCAATAAAGAATAACTATATTTAAGTCTTTGAGTTACAGAGTAACGTAGTAACATTAGTGAATTAAGAAGATAATTTTGGCAACTTCATGAAGACTGATTAGAGGAAAGAAAGACTGGTATGGATGGGAGATGTGGAGTAGAGTTCAGTGAGGAGGTTATTTCAATAGTTCCAGGGAGAGATACCCAGTAATTTCACTAAGATGATTCATGCCCTTTTCATTGAGGAGGACTAGACAAAAACCTACTGATTTTTATGGGACAAGATTTAGTAGAACTGATATGTAAAATAGTCCTAGAATGGCATTTCTAACAACCAATGAATAAACACACATTCCTTAAGTGCCTGCTATTTTTTATGAACTATGTAAAAACAAAATGAAACAATCCTTGTCTTCATTGAGTTTACATATAAACAAAAATGCCATTCATAAGTGAACACAAATTATATATAAAGTAATTAGGTATTTGTTCTGAGGGGAATAGGAAAGTAGTAGAACCTGGGAGAAGGTCAGAAAAATTCTCATAGAAGTTGATACTTAAATTGAATGTTGGGGGAAGATCATGTTTTAAGGAACTGAAGTGAGAAGGTAGTTCATGAATCAGGCAGAGAAGGACAAAAAAAAGAAAGGGAAAAAAAGTGAAATATTAAAAGAGATAAAGAGACAGGGAAAGAAAAAAAAAGCCAAAGACAGAGGGAGATAAGTAAATTTCATGTATATTTTCAAATATTTACCCCATTAATTAATATATAAAATAACTGAAAGTACATTAACTATTTATCCTCCCTCCTCCCCTTTCTGATTTGCACACACACACACACACACACACACACACACACACACACACACACGAAAACATTGCCATCTGAATTTAATCAGTTTGCCTGTTGTTTACATTCCATGAAGTCATCTTATAAAAGACATCTGTATTGTAAAGAGAAAACAAGAGAGGCTGACAGATTTTTTCCTTTTCTGATAGATACTGGTCCTGTAAATCCAGCACTATCTTATAAATTTAATGATACTCACCTAAGCCTTAAAAAAGACTGCACTCATGCTTTTATAATAAATAAAGTAGTAAATAGAAAGCAATTAACCATAATTTTCTAAGATAATTATCCTCTAAAACAGGGACTTGGCAAATCAGGATGTTTAAAGATTCATTTTAAATTTTTATCAATTATTCCTTTTAACCATTACAGGTATTCCTACAGAACAGATCACTGATCAAGAATAGCATCCTTCAAAGAGAAGGAAGCTGAGGAATGGGCAGTCTAGAAGACTAGTTAAATGGAAACTGAGCCAGTTAGATTTTTCACATTTGCATTGCAACTCAGAAATTATATAGTTTTAGGGAAATGGCTTCACCACCATTGGGCTCATTTTTGTTAATTATGTGTAATCTAAGAGGATAGAACTAGATGATTTCTTTGATCCCCTATGGCTCAAAAGATCTCTGATTTTTAGATGTTCAAAAAAGACATGGATAAATGATCATTTTTTTAAAAATATGGATGGAAAAATAATCTAAAACTGGAATATATATGAAGTTATATGTGTTTCTGTAATGACTTTGGCTTACAGAGTGATTTCTTCACATCAATCCTGTAAAATGAGTAGGAGAAGTAATAAGCAAGTAGGGGTGAAGTTGAATTTTTGTAATTTCTGGATACATTGTTATGGTATCTTTCTTTTAATCTTCCACTTGAAATACTCTGTGAAGCCACCTCTCTACTAAATTTATTCCCATACTCTAGGGCCCAGATGAAGCACAACTTCCTCATGAAGTTTTACCCACATATATAAACTATATTGATATCTCCAGCTGAAAAACATTTTGTTAGTCTTAAAGTACTATGGAAGTACCACTTAAGTTTCCTCCTCTTCACATTCAAATGCTCAATACTATGATTTTTGCATTTGATTGTTCAGAAATATATTTAATTCTATACTTTAATATTGGTTCTTAGTTGTACAGACTAGAAGTAACTGCAGATATAATCCAGTAAAGTACTCATCAATTTTCAAACAAAGAAACTCGTGCCCAGAATTTTGGAATGACTGACAATTTTCATACAACTAATCATTTATTAAAAAGACTCGAACTAGATGCTTAATATTATGAGTTTAAGATCAGTGTAGGTTACATAACACTGAGTTTCCACTCTACAAAAAAAAATTCCTGGAGCCAAGATGGAGGAGTAGAAACTGCACTTCCAAAGTGCTCTGCCCACACTACTTCCAAACAATCTAAAAGGGGAATCTGAACAACTTCTGGAGCCTCAGCACCCACAAAATGACACAGAGAAGCTAGCCTCCTGCTGAGGACAGCCCAGCAGCCCTGCAGGGAGCGGCCAGCACAGCGCTCTGTGAGTGGGCAGCACAGCGGCATGGGAACCGATAGTACAGTGCTCTGGGACCCAAGCCCAGGCCCACATGAGCCGCAGTTTTAGCTGCAGGGTGGCCAAGACAGCAGTTGGTTGGAGGGAACCCAGAACACCAGCAGTTGTGGCAATTCCAGAATTATCAGCACAGATATGCCTAGGACAAAGTGAGAGGTTACTGCCCTATGGACTTTGGGACCAGTATTTGGGGAACAGTAGGCTTCCTCTCCTGGGGGCAAAAAGCTGCTGAGGAAACGTGGCACAGAGGCCATTTTGGAGCATCAGTGGCAGCTCCAGCTCCTGGTCTGCAAACTGTACAGAGATCCAGCAATCAGTCTGGGGGTTAATGACTCTTGCGTTAACCTGCTTGGATCTGGATTGTGGTCTTGGGGGAATGTCTGGGGTGTGAACCCAATTTGCCAGAGTGGGTGGGGGCTTTACAGAGGCCACCCAACCTCCGGAAGTTCTGAAGACACCACGTTTGGGCGGAAGCTCCCCTTTCTGATGGCAGAGTCCTACTGTGGCAACAAGCCCAAAAATCGAGCAATTAAGTGGCAATATGCCTAGGCAAAGGAAACAAAATAAACAGAAAAATGCAACTTTAGACTCCTATTTTGGGAGCAAAGAGGATCAAAGCATGGAACAGGAGGAGAACTGTGAGGTCAGAACTCCTGCACAAAAAGCCCCAAATGAAAATACAAGCTGGCTACAGGCCATAGATGACCGTAAGAAGCAGATAAGAGAAGTGGAGGAAAAATTGGGAAGAGAAATGAGAAATATGCAAGAAAAGTAGGAAATGACAGTCAACAGCCTTAATGAGGAAAATAACACCTTAAAAATAGTCTAACTCGGGGCAGCTAGGTGGTGCAGTGAGTAGAGTGCCGGCCCTGGAGTCAGAAGAACCTGAGTTCGGTTCCAGCCTCAGACACTGAAAGCACAGACAAACAAATACCTAGCAGTGTGACCTTGGAAAGTTACTTAACCCCAATTGCCCTCCAAAAAAGCAAAAAAAAAAAAAAAAAAAAAAAAGAATACTCTGACTCAAATGGCAAAAGAGGCTCAGAAAGACAATGAGGAGAAGAATGCCTTAAAAAGCCAACTTTGCCAGATGGAAAAAGAATCTCAAAAGCTCATTGAGGAGAATCATTCCTTCAGAATTAGACTGGAACAAATGGAACCTAGTAACTTTATGAGAAATAAAGATGCTGTCAAACAGATCCAAACAAATAAAAGAATAGAAGACAATGTGAAATATCTCATGGCAAAAACCACTGACCTGGAAAAGAGATCCAGGAGAGATAATTTAAAAATTATTGGACTACATGAAATTCATGATCAAAGAAAAAACCTAGAAATCATCCTTCAAGAAATCCCCAAGGAAAATTGCCCTGATGTTTTAGATCCAGAGGGCAAAATAGAGGTTGAAATAATCCACTGATTGCCTCCTGAAAAGGTTCCCAAAAAGAAAACACCTAGGAATTTTATAGCTGGGTTCCAGAACTCCCAGATCAAGGAGAAAATACTACAAGCAGCCAGGAAGAAACAATTCCAATATTGTGGAAACACAATCAGAATAGCCCAGGAACTGGCAGCTTCTACTCTGAGGCATAGAAGGGCATGGAATATGATATTCCAGAGGGCAAAAGACCTGAGATTGAAGCCAAGGGTCACCTACCCAGCAAAACTGAGTATTTTGTTTCAGGGGAAAATATGATCCTTCAGTGGAATAGAGGACTTTCAAGCATTCTTGAGGAAAAAACCAGAATTGAATAGAAAATTTGACATCCAGACACAAGAAGCAAGAGATGCCTGAGAAGGTAATCAGGGAAAAGAAATCAAAAGGAAATTATCAAAGTTGAACTATTTACATTCCTACATGGACAAACAATAACTGTGTCTGATGAAATCTGTCTCGTTATGAAAATAATTGAAGAAGGGTATATGGACATATGAATACACATGTGAATGTGTGTATGTATGTTTACAGGTATACATGGATAGAGGGCACAGGTTGAATTTGTTGGGAAGGGATGACACTTAAGGGGTGAAGTTAAGAGGTGAGAGAGGAAAGTGACAAGAGGAGATGGGGAGAGACAGGGTAGGGTAAACTATCTCAAGTAGAAGAGGCAAGGGGAAGTAGTTGCAGGGAAGGGGAAGAACAGGAAGGCAAAAAGGCAAAACCTTATACTCATTGAATTTGGCTCAGGGAGAGAATGACATACATACTAAATGGGATATCTCACCCTGAAGGAGAGTAGGGGGAAGGAGGATGAGAGGGGGGAAGATGGAGGGAAGGGCATTCTAGGGGGAGGAGAGGTTGGAAGTACCCACTTTTGAAGAGGGACAGGATCAAAGTAGGGAATGGACCAGGTGGGGGGTGGGATGGGTGGGAGGGAAATATAAGCAGTCTTTTACAATATATCTACTATGGTAATGTTTTGTATAGCTATATGTGTACAATGCATACTGAATTGCTTATCTTCTCAGAGGGAGTGGGTGACAAGGGAGGAAGGGGATGGATCTGAAATTTGAAGTCTTAAAATTAAACGTTTCAAATATATATAAATACTATTATTAATACTATTTTTCATGTAATTGGGAGATAAGATGTTCAGGCATTGTGGCTCAGAGATTCACCTTGCCCTAATGGCAAAGTAGAAGGGGGTATGGGCAAAGATATGGGAGAGAGCAGATTGGATGAGGGGATATCTAGTGGGACTGCTATTCTGGGGTGGTGGGTAGGGAAAAATGGGGAAAAATTGTAACTCAAAATCTGGCCGAAATGAATGATGTAAAATGAAGTTAATAAAGCATTTGTTAAAATAAAATAAAATAAAATAAAATAAAATAAAATAAAATAAAATAAAATAAAATAAAATAAAATAAAATAAAATAAAATAAAATGGTAAAAAAAAAAATCCTAAAGTTTATTTGATTGTTTTAAAAATATATTATCCCTTGGGGGCAGCTAGGTGGCGCAGTGAATAGAGTGCCGGCCCTGGAATCAGAAGGACCTGAGTTCGGAGCCGGCCTCACACACTTAATCCGCACAAACAAAAACCTAGCCGTGTAACCTTGGGCAAGTTACTTAACCCCAATTGCCCTAAAGGGGCGACTAGGTGGAGCAGTGAGTAAGAGCGCCGGCCTCGGAGTTTGGATGACCCGAGATCAGATCCGGCCTCAGAAAACGAGCACCCACGTGTAACCTTGAGCAAGTTACTTAACCCAATTGCTTCTAAAAAAAAAAATATATATATATATGTATGTATATATATGATCCCAGGTGAGGAGGGAAGAAGAAAAAAATATGAACTTAAAGCTTAAAAATGTTTAAAAATTATTTTTACATGGAACAGGGAAATAAGATTTACAGGCACTGGGGTATAGAAATCCATCTTGCCCTACTAGAAAATTAAGGGGTCTGGGGGAGTATATAAGGATGGAAATATTGGTGGAAGGGGTATTCATTAGGCTTGCTATCTTGGGGTGGGGGAAGAGGAAAGATAGGGAGAAAGAATTGTAACTCAAAATTTTGTGGAAATGAATTTTGGAAACGAAAAATAAATAAATAAATTTAGAAAATAAAATAAAATGTGTTAACTCTCCAAAGAGACTTTAGGTTTGACAAAAAGGTTCTTAACTTTATATGATGATGATGATGATGATGATGATGATGATGATGATTTGTTCCATCATCAGCACTTTCACAACTATCATCATCATCATCATCATTTTAATCACTATGATAATTTCTTATCCTATTAATCTATTTTTCTATTAAATTTTAAACAATGTAAAAATGTACACTGTTTAAATTATCTACTTATAAAGTGTCACATTTATGTCCCCTTCTTTTGATGTCATTGTTTGATGATATGTACTAGACAGAGAAGAATTTTATATTTGAATGCCCAATATTCTACTACTCTTATGATAGTTGAATCTTTTTTTTTATATTTACAGTATTTGAATAAGCAATGAGTGTGAAGAGTCAAAAGATTTGTGATAATCAATGAATGCAATAAAATATTATTATAATCTCAGCTGGCTTGTTCGACAATGACCAAACTGGTAATAAGCTTTTTTTGTATACTGTGGAACTCTTTTGCCACACAGTAATACTTCTTTTTTGCATCAATACATAAAAATTACTTATGTATGTGTGCAATTATATATATATATATGCATATATATATACATATATATGATACAAATGTGAAGATTTTGTGAAATGCATAAAAATACATTTTTCTTATAGTTGGATAAACCATTAGTGTTTTTCTTTTGGTGGTGTATATGTGATGTCTTCTGGTAAGACAAGTGGGATCATGCATGTGTAAGGAGAGAAGCTAGTAAAATGCTTCCCTGATATTCATGTTGCGGGAGGGTGGCATCTCCAGTAATTTTGATCTATAGCTTGCCACTCTACCCAGATGGCTCTGGAGGAGAAAGTGAGGCGGTTGACTTCGCACAGATTCCTCTTTCCCACCTTAAATCCAATTCACTTGCAAGTCTTGGCCTCATTGATGTCATGGTCCTCTTCAAAAAAAGGGGGGGTGGGGCAAGCAACGGTAGTTGAAATTTATTGTTTTGCTTTTAATTCAGTTAATATTTTTATTGGATGTTGGAATTCTTATGACCATAAAGATTAATAGAAATATTCTGCTCCCTCCTTTATCTGTACCTTTCTCTATGCTCTAATTTAATTGCTTCTGAAGCTTTAGTAGTAAAATTTCAATTAATGTTAAATTGTTCATTTTGCTAAGACACTTTGTGTCATCTTAAACTTTTAAATCTTGTTTTCAATTGCTGATTAAAGGAAGTTAGAATTAGTCATAGCCTTTTGTTTTCCAGATTCCTTCCTGCATAGTTCATTTTGTATGGCCTTTCACTTGTCTATATTTGTAATAGTGCCATTTGATGTTTCTTAGCCATGAAAGGAAGTTTTTGATGTATAATTCTAGCCACAAAAACTAGTTAGATGTTCATGAGATGCTATTTTTTCACAGAGTCCAGCAATGTGCCATTCATCATTTAGAGTAGGATTCTGGAATATAATTCTCTTGTAATTTTTTTTATGTCAAGGACTTATTTCTTAATAGATTACATAAACTCCACATTTTCTACAAGTTCTCTTGTTTCAAACATTTTTAATGCCTACTTATCCCCATGTTCTTCCCTGAGTTCATACTAAATTTCCCTTAGAGGACCTTTCAATTCCATTCTTTTTGTTTAGTTATTTCATAGAGGCTATACAGAGAGGGATTTAAATTTATTTCTAAACATGTGCTAAGAATGTCTATCCTTGCCCTCATAGCACCTCCGTTTTTAGGCATAGAAGTATTTTTTGTTAATGTCTTGTATTAATTGGCTCTTTTTATTGATGCTATTATGCAGAATTTTATTAAGATGCCTTAAAATCATGTTATGATATAGTTTACATTGCTAAAAACGTATATTGACAAGTATCATAGAGATGTTAATTACTTTAGGCAGGTTCTTTCTATTTAGATATAATTTTAGGATGACACCAAGTCTTTTACTGTATTAACCACCTTGATAACTTTATATTCCATGTCTTTCCTGGAGTAGGATAAAATGTTATTTGTAGGTATCACCATTCTCTGTTAGCTCAAGGTGGTTTCTGTATACAGACCCAATACCTTAAGTTTCAATATTTATTTAGTGAATAATAAGAATCTAAAACATGTAAAGTTCAAATTACACTTTAATATAACTAGAGAAAGATTATATGAAATGAAAGAAATAATGCTTCCTTGTTTGTTTTCCTGCATAATCTTACTGGTTATTTCTATCTATGAAATCAAATGATTAGCCAGATGTTGTATTTTCTGCTTTAATTTGTAATTCATATTTAGTTTTATCTACTAGTGATGATAATGGATATAGGGATAGGCCAACATATAAGTAGCTTAAATTTATCACAATATATACTAATTGTTTTTGATGTTATAGTATTGGTGATATGTTTAAAATATAGGATAACCGGGGCGGCTAGGTGGCGCAGTGAATAGAGCGCCGGCCCTGGAATCAGAAGGACCTGAGTTCGGAGCCGGCCTCCGACACTTAATCCGCACAAACAAAAACTTAGCCGTGTAACCTTGGGCAAGTTACTTAACCCCAATTGCCCTAAAGGGGCGGCTAGGTGGCGCAGTGAGTAAGAGCACCGGCCTCGGAGTTTGGATGACCTGAGATCAGATCCGGCCTCAGAAAATGAGCACCCACGCATAAATAATGACTAGCCGTGTAACCTTGAGCAAGTTACTTAACCCCAATTGCTTTTAAAAAATAAAAAAATAAAAAAAAATATAGGATAACCTTTGTGAACATCAAATAACTAGCGTTTTCAAAATATTTTTCCGGATTTTCAGTACATAAATAAGACATGAATGTACAAGTGAGTCAAAGGCATTTTGATGATTGACATAGAGAATATAAATATTATAGCACTTTCGGGAAACTTGTTTAATCATTTACAAATTGATAATAAGTTGCTTTTCAGTCATAGGGGCTTATTGTAATATTGGACTACATTTATTTTTCAACAAATGCTACCTTATATGTGTGTTAGTTAATAGATTTCTTTCATGAGATACACTGGCAAAGTTTTATACAAAGTATATACATTTTACCTTATATTTCAATATTTCACTGGAATTTTAATCTTTTGGTGATAGAGACTTTTCTGTTAAAAATGGGATCCGGTTGGTGCCTGAGAAAGTTTTGCTTTTCTTGTTGTTGTTTGTTAGTTAGTTTGTTTGTTTAATTTTCTTTCTAATTACTAATGAACCGTTGGGAAGCATTGAGTCAAAAATTGTGGATGATGTCCTGGCTTACCATTTTTCAGTTATACTAGAATTTGACTCATTTCTCTTAATGTAACTATTTGGATATTCATTATGTTAATGTTGTTCAATATATTTTTCTTTTGCTGAATCCATCTTTCATTTTCATTTTATTGGACATTCACAACCATCAAGATGACTCAAATATTCTACTTCAATTTTTTTTAGAATATCTTTGCTTCTATGACCTCTGTAGGAATATTTTAAATTGGTGTATAATTATGTATTTTGTTCTTTCTTTTGACTCCTTGAATAACTATGACAGGTTGACTTTTACTTTCATTTACTAATTGAAAAAAATCTCAAAATTCTGTTCAGCCTTTGTTTTCATTATTCTTTTCCATGTGTTGTCTATAATTGGGTTTTCTACTGCATACACCAGTCAGACATAGTATTGATATAATACTTGAAAGTATATCCACATAATGCTTCTATCAAGTCACTTCTGCCACATTTATTGTAGGATCTTTTGTTCTGTATGTTCCTTTATGAGACTCTTTTTTCACATGGTTTTTAATAATAGTTACTGTATAAGTAGTGTTTGTCTATTTAAGAACCTGGTAGCATTAGCAAGCTAGGCAGGCTGAGCTATCAATCATCTATTAAATTAGTGGATTAAATTAATGTGCCCATTCCCTCTTCCTGTGTTGTCTTATAGTGGATTAGAAGCATAGATTTTCTTTTAGATCATTCCTCTCACAAGGCTTTGTCTCAATGTTAGTATTCCAATAAAGATAAAAGGTGCAAATTTGAATGTTGTTGTCCAGTCATTTTTAGTTGTGCCTGACTCTTTGTGACACAATTTAGGGTTTCTTGGCAGAGATAATGGACTAATTTGCCATTTCCTTCTACAGCTCATTTGATAGATAAGGAAACTGAGGCAAAGAGGGTTAAGGAACCTTTCCAGGATCACACAATTAGTATCTGAGGCCAGATTTGAACTCAGGAAGTTGAGTCTTCCTGATCTCAGTCCTGGCACTATATTCACTGTACCCAATCCTGACCAACTGGATTTTAATACACATACTGATAAAACACTTAAAAGAATACAATTGATAGAAATAGCAACTTACAAAGTACCCATAATTTCCTGTCATTATGGGGGAAAGAGAGTTAATGCAGGTACAAAACATTAGCTATATATGCTTTCTGTCTTTTTTTTTTTCAGGAACATTACTAATAATAGCAGGCATTTATAGAATCATTAAGGTTTACAAAGCCTTGACATATGTTATCAAATTTGAACCTTGCAAGACCTCTTTTAAAAAAGAGCTAGGATTTGGGCTTTAGATTTTAAAGAAACTTTGCAGGTCATCTATCTAGTGCTTTCATGTAATTTTTTTTTCAACACTTTTTCTTATTTCTAAACTTTTTTTTAATTTTCTTTTTGTTACACTTTGAGTTTTGAACAGTCTCCTTCCCTCCCTCCCAACTCTACATTAAAGAAGGTCAGCTTTTGACACACAAATATATATGTTAAACTATACAATACATATTTCTATGTAATATTTCTCTGGAGAAGCTTTCATAGGTCCTTTGTAGTTGACGAACATATTTATATTACTCAAAATAGCTTTGTAATTAGTGCTCTTTGAACAATGTAGTTGTTATTGCATATATTTTCTTGGTTTTGTTTATTTCACTCCAGTATTTCATGCAAGTCTTTTCATTATCTACCCCCACAAAAAAAAAAATCAACGTGTTCATCATTTCCTATAGCCCAGTAGTATTGTGTCACAATGATACACCAACAACTTGTTTAGCCATTCCCCAATCAACAAAGATCCCCTCAATTTTTACTTCATTGTCACCACAAAGAGAGCTGCTGTAAATGTTTTAGAACATATAGGTGCTTTTTCTTTTTTCCTTGATCATCTCAAAATGGATCTAATAGTGGTATTGCTGGGTCAAAGGTTATGCACAGTTTTATAACTTTTGGGGCATAATTCCAAGCTGTTCTGCAAAAGAGTTGGATCAGTTCAGAGTTCCACCAACAGTGTATAAATTTCCTAATATTTCTACATCCCCTCCCTCCAACATGTGTCATTTACCTATTCTGTCATTTTAGCCAATCTGATGATAGGTGTGACATAGTATATCAAAGTTATTTTAATTTGTATTTTTCTAATCTATAATGACATAGAGAATGCTTTTATATGTTCATGTAACTTTGGTTTCCTCTTTCAAAAACTGCCTGTTCATATTATTTATCCATTTACAAATTGGGGAATGACTCATATTCATTTAACTCTAATAAAGTGTTCTATATACTTTATATATGAGTCCTTTATCCAAGAAATATATATATATATATATATATTCCCTCATTTTATTTTCCTTTTAATGTTGGCTGGTTTGGTCTTTTTTTTTTTTACAAAACCTTTTTAATTTAATGTATTTGAAATTATTCTATATCTTTTGATGCTCTCTATCTCTTGTTTAGCTTATAACTAGTGAGGGCTTTACCAAATTTCTTATGATATCAAAGAATAATGTATATAATAATATTTTCAGTCTATTCAATTTTCATTCATAGTTTGTGAACTTTAGAGGTCCATTTAAGGGGCATGCCATCAATTTAGAAGTACTTATATCAGGTAGTATTGATTTTGTTCCTGATATTTTTTATTATTACTGTTCAGTTATGTCTTGACTTCTTACAGATAAAAGAATGTTATGGAGCAACATTCACTCTCCTGTCTTTTTTTCCTTAAAAACTGGATTATTGCACTAGTTTTTAGGAAGACTAACTCACAACTCTATGCCAACCTTAGTTCTTAGATTTAAACTGAGATTTAAATTTTGGGCTAAAACCTCTGACTCATGTGGGATCCCAGAGGGCTGAGCTGGCCACTCCCTGCTGGGCTGCCAGGCTGTCTTCAGTGGGAGATTAGCTTCTTTGTGTCATTTTGTAGGTTCTGAACATAAATATTCCTGACACAGAAGTTTTAGCCCAAGGGCAGACAGACCAGCAACCAGCTGGAGGGACTCCAGAACACCAGCAGGTGTGTTTACAGAATTACCAACACATAGTTGCCTCGGAAAAAGTAAGAAGTCAGTGCCCTGTGGACTTTGGGACCAGTACTTAGGAGTGCATTGGCCTCTTCCACTGGAGGCGAGAAGCAGCTAAGGACCCATAGCACAGCCCGCCATTTTGCAGCTTCAGCTCCTGGCTTGTGAACTGTAGGGGGATCTGGTGACCAGGCAGGGGGGGAAGTGCTCTTGCTTTAACCTTCTTGGATCTGGATTGCAGTCTGGGCTGGAGGTCTTGGGGTATGTGCCTTGCTTGCCAGAGTGTGTGAAGGCTACAGAGAGGGCAATCAACTAATACCTCCAGCAGCTGAGCAAACCCCAGCATTTGGGATTGAAGCTCCCTTGGCTGGTGGCAGAGTACTACTGTGGCAACAAATCCAAAAGTCAAGTAATTGAGTAGCAACATGCCTAGGCAAAGGAAAAAAAGATAAGCAGAAAAATTAAACATTAGATTCCTATTCTGGGGCCAACGAGGACCTAAACATGGAACAGGAGGAGGAATGGGAGTTGCACCAAAAGCCCCAAATAAAAAAAACAAGCTGGTTATAGGCCATAGAGAACCTTAAGAAGCAGATAAGAGAAGTGGATGAAAAATTGGGAAGAGAAATGAGAAAGATGCAAGAAGAGTATGAAATGAGAGTCAACACCCTGACTGAGGAAAATAACACCTTAAAAATAGACTAAATCAAATGGCAAAAGAGTCTCAAAAAGGCAATGAGGAGAAGAATACCTTAAAAAATGGAATTTGCCAGATGGAAAAATAGTCTCAAAAGCTCACTAAGAAGAATCATTCCATCAGAATTAGACTGGAGCAAATGGAAGCTAGTGACTTTATGAGAAAGCAAGATGCTATTAAGCAGATCCAAACAAATGAAAGAACAGAAGGCAATGAGAAATATCTCATGGGAAAAACCACTGACCTGGAAAATAGATCCAGGAAAGATAATTTAAAAAATTATTGGACTACCTCAAAATCATGATCAAAGAACGAACCTAGAAATCATTCTTCAAGAAATTCACAAGGAAAATTTCCCTGATGTTTTAGAACCAGAGGGCAAAATAGAGGTTGAAAGAATCCACTGATCACTTCCTAAAAAATCTCAAAAAGAAAACTCCTAGGAATATTTTTTTTAATTAGACAAATGCTTTAGTAACTTCTGTTTTACATCATTCATTTCCACCAGATTTTGAGTTACAATCATTTTCCCCCATTATTCCCCTACCCAACCTCCCAGAATAGCAGTCCCACAAGATATCGCTTCCTCCAATCTGCTCTCTCCCATACCTTCTCTAATACCCCCTTCGACTTTTCCATTAGAGGAAGGTGAATCTTTGTGTCCCAATGCCTGCACATCTTATCTCCCAATTATAAGCAAAAGAGTATTAATAAAAGTATTTATATATATTTGAAACATTTAATGTTAAGATCTCCATTTCAGATCCATTTCCTTCTTCCCTTGTCAGCCATTCCCTCTGGGGAGATAAGTAATTCAGTATATGTTGTACATGTCTAGCTATGCAAAACATTATCATAGTAGATATATTGTGCAAGGCTGCTTACAATTCCCTCCCACTCATCCCACCCCCCACCTGGTCCATTCCCTACATGATCCTGTCCCTCTTCTATAGTGGGTACTTCCAACCACCTCTCCCCCCAAGGATGCCCGCCCATCCATCTTCCCTCCTCTCATCCCCCTTCCCCCTATTCTGCTGCAGGTTGAGATATCCCATTTAGCATGTATGTCATTCTCTCCCTGAACCAAATTCAATGAGAATGTGGTTTTGCCTTTTTGCCTTCCTATTCTTCCCCCCCTTACAACCACTTCCCCTTGCTTCTTCTGCATAAGATAGTTTATCCTATACCCTACCCTGTCTCTCTCCATCTCCTCTTGCCACTTTCCTCTCTCACCTCATAATTTCATCCCTTGAGTATTCTCCCTTCCCAACAAATTCAACCTATGCCCTCTATCCATACATAACTGTAACCATCTACACACACATTCACATATGTACTCATATGACCACACACCCTTCTTCCATTATTTTCACAGTGAGAAAGATATCATCAGTCACCTTTATTGCTTTTCCATATAGGAATGTAAATAGTTCAACTTTGATAAGGTCCTTTTGATTTCTTTTCCCTGATTACCTTCTCAGGCATCTCTTCCTTCTTGTGTCTGGATGTCAAATTTTCTATTCAGTTCTGGTTTTTTCCTCAAGAATGCTTGAAAGTACTCTATTCCACTGAATGACCATATTTTCTCCTGAAACAAAATATTCAGTTTTGCTGGGTAGGTGATCCTTGGGTTCATTCCCAGTTCTTTTTCCCTCTGGAATATCATATTCCATGCCCTTCAATCCCTCAGTGTAGAAGCTGCCAGGTCCTGGGCTATTCTGATTGTGTTTCAACAATATTGAAATTGTTTCTTCCTGGCTGCTTGGAGTATTTTCTCCTTGATCTGGGGATTCTGGAACCTGGCTATAATATTCCTGGGAGTTTTCTTTTTGGGATCTTTTTCAGGAGGTGATCGGTGGATTCTTTCAACCTCTATTTTGCCCTCTGGATCTAAAACATCAGGGCAATTTTCCTTGAGAATTTCTTGAAGGGTGGTTTCTAGGTTCTTTCTTTGATCATGGCTTTCAGGTAGTCCAATAATTTTTAAATTGTCTCTCCTGGATCTATTTTCCAGGTCAGTGGTTTTTCCCATGATATATTTCACAGTGCCTTCTACTCTTTCATTTGTTTGGATCTGCTTAACAGCATCTTGATTTCTCATAAAGTCATTAGTTTCCATTTGCTCCAGTCTAACTCTGAAGGAGTGTATATCCTCAGTGAACTTTTGAGATTCTTTTTCCATCTGGCAAATTCGAGTTTTTAAGGCATTCTTCTCCTCATTGCCCTTTTGGGCCTCCTTTGCCATTTGAGTTAGTCTATTTTTTAAGGTGTTGTTTTCCTCAGTCAGGCTGTTGACCCTCATTTCATATTTTTCCTGCATCCTTCTCATTTCTCTTTCCAATTTTTCCTCCACTTCTCTTATTTGATTTTTAAAGTCCTTCTTAAGGTCCTCTATGGCCTGCAACCCGCTCATGTTTACCCCTGGGGCTTTTGGAGCAGGACTTCTGACCTCACAGTCCTTTTCCTGCTCTATGCCCCCAAAATAGGAGTCTAGGGTTGCATTTTTCTGTTTCCTTTGCCTTGGCATGTTGCCACTTAATTACTTGACTTTTGGGCTTGTTGCCACACTATGGCTTTAAGGCCAGCTAGAGGAATTTTTGTCCCGAACGTGTGGGGGGCAACTTCCGTTTCTGGCAAGATGTAAACCCACCCACGACTTCCACCCTAGAACACAATCCAGATCCAGGGAGGTTAAAGCAAGAGCGATTACCCCCCAAGACTGATCCCTGGATCTCCCTACAATTAATTGCAGGCCAGGAGCTGGAGCTGCGTCTGAAAACTACAAAATGGAGTGTCTCCTCAGCGGCTTCTAGCCCCCATGGGAGGGAGCCAAAGCATTCCCCACATACAGGTCCCAAAGTCCATAGGACACTAACCTCTTACTTTGTCCTAGGCATGTCTATGTTGATAATTCTGGAGTCGCCATAGCTACTGGTGTTCTGGGGTTCCTCCAGCCAGCTGTTGGCCCTGGTGCCCTGGGGCTAAAACCTCGGCTCATGGGGACCTCAGCTCCGGCTCGGCTCAGCTTCCTGTGCTCTGCGTGCTGCGCACTGCCAGCTCCCAGACCACTGTGCTGGTCCTTCCTGCAGTGCTGCTGGGCTGTCCTCAGTGGGAGGTTAGCTTCTCTGTGTCATTCTGTGGGTGCTGGGGCTCCAGAAGTTATTCAGAGTCCCCTTTTACATAGTTTGGGTGGAATCTGGGGGCAGAGTGGCTTCGATGAGCTGTTTCTACTCAGCCATCTTGGCTCCGCCCCCCTACTAAGAATATTATAGCCAGGTTATGCAATTCCCAGATCAAGGAGAAAATATTACAAGCAGCCAGGAAGAAAAAACTTGAATACTCTGGAAATGCAATCATTATAACACAGGATCTGACAGCTTCAACACTGAGGGATCAAAGGGCCTGGAATATGATATTCTGGAGGGAAAAGGAGCTGGGATTAAAGCCAAGAATCACCTACCTAGCAAAACTGAGTATCATGTTTCAGGGGAAAATATGGTCATTCAGTGGAAAAAGACTTTCAAGAATTCTTGGTGAGTTGAATAGAAAATTTGAGATTCATATACAAGAAGCAAGAGATGCTTGAGAATGTAAACAGGGAAAAGAAATCATAAGGAACTTATCAAAGTTGAACTATTTACATTCCGACATGGAAAAAGGATAATTGTAATTGATGAAACTTTTCTTAGTATGAAAATAGTTGAAGAGGGGTATATGGGCATGTGAATACATATGTGACTATGTTTATATACGTTTACAGGTATACAAAGATAGAGCACATAGGTCAAATTCAATAGGAAGGGATGATACTTGAAAGGTAAAATTAAGAGTTGAGAGAGGAATATAACAAAGGGAGATGGGGAGAGACAAAATGGGGTTAACTCTCATATAGAAGGGGCAAGGGAAAATAGTTATAAGAGAGGGGAAGAACAGGACGGCAAAAAGGCAAAACCTTATTCTCATTGAATTTGTGAGAGAATGACATACATACTAAATAAGATATCTCACCCTACGGGAGAGTAGAGGAGAAGGGGGTAAGTGAGGGAGGATGATGGAAAGAAGGCCTGGAGGGAAGGGGAGAGGGAAATTGGAAGCCCCCACTTTTGAAAAGGGACAGGATCAAAGTAAGGAATAGACCAAGGGGGAGGTGTTATAGGATGGAGGGTAATATTGTCAGTCTTTTACAATATATATACTATTGTAATTTTTTGGCATAGCTCCACATGTACAACATATACTGAATTGCTTATCTTCCCATTAAGGGTGGGTGACAATGGAGGAAGGAAATGAATCTGAAATTCAAAGTTTTAAAATCAAATATTTAAAAATATATAAATACTATTATTAATACTGTTTTACATATAATTGGGAAATAAAATATACAGGCATTGGGGAACAGAGATTCACCTTGCCCTACTGAAAAAGTCAAAGTGTGTATGGGAGAAGATATGGGAAAGAGCAGATTGGATGTGGGGATATCCTGTGGGACTGCTATTCTGGGGTGGTGGGTAGGGAAAAATGGGGACCAAATGTAACTCAAATTCTGCCAGAAATGAATAATGTAAACCAGAAATTAATATGGCATTTGAAAAAAATATTCATGTTCAAACCCTACCTCAGATTCCAACTAAAAATATGCTTCTGGTTAATCACTGTATCTCTTTGTCTCAGTTTCTTGACTTGCAAATGAAGGAGTTGTACTCAAGGGATTCTATGATCCCTTCTAAATTTTTTATCTATTTCTACACCATTCTGATAAAGCAAAAAGTCTTCACCGTCTGCTTGAAGATCTTTTGTGATAAGGAGCTTGCTACCTCCCAAGTATCCCATTCCACCTTTGGATAGCTCTAATTCTTAGTAATGTGTACTTGTGACAAAATGAAATCATTATCTGTCACAAAATTAGAAAAAAAATTATTCCAGGGACTGAATAGTGAAAGAAGACAGCAAAATAATGCAAAGTGAAAACACTGATGGTTTTAAAAGGTTATCCTTTTTTATAAGACCCATGAATCATTGCTTACTTTCTGTTACTTTCTGTATTTATTTTAATATAGCCTCACTATTCAGTTACCCTTTCAAATTGTGTCTCCCTTGACTCATAAATAATAATAATATTTTCAGGTAGTTGGTAAAGAATGATTTAAATACCCCTAAATGACTCTTTGAGTTGGATAGCAAGGAGATAGACTTTTTTTAAAGCAAGGGATAGTGAGGAATGGATAGGCATTTGGAGTATATATAAATCTTACCCTGTGCCCATAATCAGGACCATCCATAAACATATGGATAGAGTCAGAAATTGGATACATAGTTTGTGTATGGGAGAGCTTACTTTTGTTCTACTACCACCTGCCACCACCAACTATAACTCCCAGATCCACAGAATTTCCCTAGTTAGAATCATGCCTAATGATCCCTAAAATAACATTAACTGTCAATAAATTTAAAGGCAATCTGTTCCTTGAAAGGACCATAACATTGAGCTACAAGGTTATTTGTTCCAATTGTCTCATTTTATAGAAGAATAAACCAGAGTCAAGAAGTTTAAATGATTCATCCCACATCATAATGCCCATCCTATTAGAGGTGGAATTGGAACACACACACATATTTTTTTACTGCAGAACTAGGGCTTTCCCCCCCTATACTTTTATCTTCCTATTGCTTACCAAAATCAAACCTTAGCTGCTAATATTTAAGGAGACTCATTCATCTAGTGTCCTATAGAACAGAGTGGGACCCATAGGAAAATGGATAAAATTAATAGAGGAATTTGGAGGCAGAAAAATCTTTCTGATGCTAGTACTAAAGGGATGGGGACTGAAGCAACCAAGGATCCCAGAGTCCTTATAAGGACATTAGATTACTAGGACAGGCAAGTTCAAGAAAGACAAACTTCACAGAAGACCCCATTTTGCCTGGGGTGGGCTCTCTATATAAGCACAAGTGACTAAGAAGAAGATCTGGGACCCTGAGACCTGAATATTTTCTTGGACTCTCAAACTCCTCACTCACTTTTGTTGTAATAATATGTTCAAACCAGGAACAAGGAGAATTGCCTGAAGAGATGATGGTGGAGAGCTTTGATTAAGTAACTTTTGGTCTCTTTGAAAGTATGCCTTCTCTAAGGGTCTCCTGAGAGTCTAGAAGCTTTCATTCTGTGAAAATTGCCTTTGGCTTCCATTACTGACTCATGGGTAGTTCAATCCATCAAGAGAAATGGAGGACTTGAGTTTGCCTTTTAAGTCTAGCCAGAAAATAAGAAAGGGGCTAACCTGAAAAAAAAAAAAAAAAACTACCCTTAAGCAAGGAAATGCCTTTGTTTCCCCATGTGACTAGGGGATGGAAGATATGGTATCATTAGATACATTTCCTAATACATATTAGAGAGACTGGTGAAAGTGGAAAGAACCATGCACTTTGCATCAGAAGTCCTGGATTTGAGTCCTCATACTTAGACTTATTAATTATGTGAGTCTATCTAAATGCATATCACTTTATATCCCTGTACCTCAGGTTTCTTATCAGTCCAACCAGAGAGCATAACCTTATAACTCATGTCGCACAGGGTTATTTTGAGGAATTTATTTTAATATGAAGTTGTAAGGAAGAGGAAGGGAATGATAAAAGTAACAGTAACAATAGTCAGTATATATATATATATATACACATATATATGTATGTATAGACCATATGCATGCATGTGTATATTCTATATATACTATGTTTGTACATGTATGTAGAGGCATGTGTGTGTACACACACATACACATAGCTTCTTCTATGTGCCAGGCACTATACTAAAATTTTGCAATCATTATGTTTTTTGATCTTCACAACAATTCTGCGAAGTTTGTCATTCCCATTTGTATGAGATCTTCCTGACTCCAGGTTTAGGGCTCTATCATTTAACAACCAAGGCAATGCTATATAAACATTAAGTTGTGAGGGATGTTATAGTCCAAACACTTGATTTTGCAGATAAAAGAATAGAATGTCAGAGAGTTGAAATAACTTTCCCAAGGTCACCAAGATTATGCATCGAGGAAGGCCACAAGCAGTCATGATGCTAAATTACTCCTCAAGTGCTACGGTCACTGCTATTTTGTGTCATGTCTTTGACTTGCATTGGCAGTAAAACTGGAATACATGTTCTTTTTCCCCCAAGTTAATTTGTTTTGTTCTGACCAATTATCCAAGTGATTCATGGGGATTGTGTTCATAAGAATCTCTGTTATGATTGCTTTTTATTTGTGTGAATCTAAGAATGTTTTTTAATTTCTTAAAATTCATATTTTCCATCTGAATTGGTTGAGTTTATAATTCAGAGCAATTATTTATTTTTCTTCTTAGAAGGTAGATGGAAATGTGTTATTAAATTCCACCCAGTGGTGGTGAGGCATTCATTTGATCATATTTAAGTAAATATTCTCTTTTTTAAATGTTGGCTTCTCTAGGGTTACTATAAGGGATTAGTGAAAGAGAGAACTATAAGATGGTTTGAGGGTTTAGGTAGAAATTGTTACATACATGTGAAATATTGCTAGCCTCACTCCACAATTCTTATTATATCAGTTGTTTTGTGTAAATTTCTAGTGAGGCCAAGGTCTTGAGTTTGATGTCCTTGCGGGTTAGTTAACTTCACTGTCATCCCTGCTCACAGGCTTTGCCTATAATCCTGGCCTGTTTTCTTGCAGAGAACTACCCTTGATCACAAAAGGTATGATGATATAGAAAAGAGAGCTTGGACAGATGACAACTCTCACACTTACTGCAAAAAAAGATAGTTCACAAAATGTGTTCCAAGGATAATGTGATGGTAGTTTCCTTTCTATAAAAAGGACAATATATTTTATTATTATATCCTCACTGCATGGCCTTATTCTGTCTACCATCTGGGTTCTTATTAGTTAGGGTACTTCTTAACTCATTTCTATTTCCAAATATAACTGCTTCTTTGGTTTTCTATTTCAACCTCTCTCAAAATCAAAGTTGTCAGCTTGTAGCATATACATGGAATGTAGAAGTACAAGGCTATGGTCTCACTCCCAAATCCAAAATTCTTTCTGTTGCACTATACTGACCTTTGATTCTAATAGATCTTGAAATAGGAAGTCATAAAAAGCAATTAGAGTGAATTACTCTACCTCTTGTTATATCAGTTTTTTTTTTTTCTGTAAAACAAGTGGGTTAGACTAGAATTCAACTCTGAAATTCTACCGTCTTATGAATGCTGACTCTTCCAGTGATGGCACTTGCTATAGGGCTTCACAACTTATCCTATATATCTTAGAGACAAGCCTTAATTGCCCACTAAGAAAATGACAGGAAGATCCCATGTTTTGTGAAGAATTTCTTTCCATTGTTGCACAACTAATGTTAACCTGTGAGGTAAGTTGTATTTGGATTACAAATGAAACAAAACCAAAATAAATTCATGCCAGGTTCAGTGCTAAGTGGTGGGCACACAAAAAGAGGCAAAATAATAATTAAAAAAACACTCCTTGCTCTCAAGGAATTCACAATCGAATAGTAGGGAAAACATGGAAACAAATATATACAAAGCAAGCTAGGTACGGATAAATAGGAAAGAATAAACAATGGTAACATATTAGGATTAAGAAGAGTTGGCAATGGCTCAATGTAGAAGATGAGATTTTCATCAGATGTCAAAGGAAACCAGGGAGGTAAGTAGTAGCTGGAGAGAAGGGAGAGCTTTCCAGTCAATGGAGACCATTCCAACCATCTCCAGTTAGAGAGAATAGCCAGCACTAAGAAATAACATTTTGCTCATCCAAAAGTAAAAGAAAAAAATCAAAAATATTTGCAAAAAAATTAATAAAGGAAGGTGGCTAGCCAAACCAGTTCTAAAACTATTTTATAAAGTGACAATCATCAAAACATTTTAGTACTGACTAAGAAATAAAGCAGTGGGGGTGGCTAGGTGGTGCAGTGAGTAGAGCGCCGGCCCTGGGGTCAGAAGGACCTGAGTTCGGAGCCGGCCTCAGACACTTAACCCACACAAACAAAAACCTAGCCATGTGACGTTGGGCAAGTTACTTAACCCCAATTGCCCTAAAAGGGGCGGCTAGGTGGCACAGTGAGTAAGAGCGCAGGCCTCGGAGTTGGGATGACCCGAGATCAAATCCGGCCTCAGAAAATGAGCACCCACACATAAATAATGACTAGCCGTGTAACCTTGAGCAAGTTACTTAACCCCAATTGCTTATAAAAAAAAAGAAATAAAGTGGTGGATCAGTGTAATAGGTTAGGTACATAAGACACTGTAGTAAATGACTATAGTAATCTATTGTTTGATAAACCCAAAATATTCCAGCTTCTGGAATAAGAACTCATATCTGATGAAACCTGCTGGGAAAACTGGTTAATAGTGTGGCAGAAAGTTGGAATAGACCAATATTTTACACCCTATATCAAGATAAGGTCAAAATGGGTATATGATTTAGCCATAAATGGTGATACCATAAGCAAATTAGTAGAGCAAATAATAGTTTAACTGTCAGATCTATGATGAAGGGAAAATTTTAGGACAAACCAAGAGATAGAGAACATTATGAAATGCAAAAAGGATAATTTTTATTACATTAAGTGAAAAAGTTTTTGCACAAACAAAAAGTTCAATCAGGACTAGAAGGAAAGCTGGGAAACAATTTTTATAGTCAGTCTTTATGACAAAGGCTTCATTTCTCAACTATGACAGAGAACTAATTCAAATTTATAAGAATACAAGTGATTCTCCACTGGACAAATAATCAAAGGATATGAACAGGCAGTTTTCAGATGAAGAAATTAAAGCTATCTATAGTAATATAAAAAAATGCTCTAAATCACTATTCATTATAGAAATGCAAATTAAACCACTTCTAAGGTACTGTCTCATACCTATCAGACTGGCTAACATGACAAAACAGGAAAATGGCAAATATTGGAGAAGATGTGGGAAAATTGGGACACTAATGCATTTGTTGGTATAGATATGAACTGATCAACAATTCTCAAGAGCAACTTGAAACTATGGCCTATAGGGATATAAAACTGTGCCTTCCCTTTGATCCAGAAATACTACTACTAGGTCACTATCCCAAAAAGAACATTGAAAGGGAAAAGGACCTACACATACAAAAATATTTGTAGCAGTACTTTCTGCAGTGGCAAAGAATTAGAAGTTGTGGAAATGCCAATCAATTGTAGAATGGCTGAGTAAGTTGGCATATATGAATGTAATGGAAAAATATTGTTGTATAAGATATGGTGAGCAGTCACATTTCAGAAAAACCTGGAAATATTTGCATGAACTGGTCTTGAGTGAAGTGAGCAAAGAACCAGGAGAACATTGTACACAGTAATAGCAATACTGTGCTATCAACTATGATAGACTTAGGTCTTCTCAGTAATCCAGCGATCCAAAAGTCTCAAGATGGAAAATGTTATCTACATCCAGAGAAAGAACTATGGAGTCTGAATTCAGACTAAGAGACACTCTTTTCAATATTTTTTTCCCTTCTTGTGTTTTTTCCCTTTTGTTCTGATTCTTCTTTCACAACATGATAATGTGTAAATATGTGTGACATGATTGTACATACATGTCTTAAATAAGATTTTTTACCATCTCAGGATGGGAGAGAGAGAGGAGAGAGGGAAGGAGAAAAATATAGAACTCAGAATTTTATAGAAAATGAATGGTGACATAATCCAGTCTTAGGCAGAGCTAAGATGGTGGAGTAGAAGCACTGACCAGTTTGAGATCTCCCCAAAACCCCTCAAAATACCTGTAAAAATGACTCGAAACAAATTCTATAGCAGCAGACACCACAAAGTGACAGAGTGAAACGAATTCCAGCCCAATACAATATGAAAGGACAATATAAAGGGTCTATTGCACCAGGCTCAGAGGGGAGTGACACTCAGCATGGCCTGCATTGACAGAGACAGGACTGCAGCACAACTCCCGGCACTGAATTACTAGGAACTGTGGCAGTTTCCAGAATTCTAAGCATGCAAACAACAAAGACAAATTCAATGGTCAGTGGGAAAGCTCTCACTCCTGGGTCAGATAGGAGTGTGGACAGGTCCCAGCTCCAGTCCCAGGGTGGCTGCAGTCACTGCTGTAGTGGTGTCTGCTTCTGGAGCTCTTGCCCTATAGAAGGTGGGGGAATAGAGCAGTTGTTATTTTTTGCAAGCCTGGGAGAAGTCCTGTAGCAGGGAGTGCTGATGTGGTGGACTTGTCTGTAGCTGTGTAGAGGGAATCCTCCTAGCATTTCCAGGGCAGAATACAGTGCTTGTGGTTAATCATGGACTAGAGGGCAGGACAGTAGAGAAGTAAACACGTCTACTTTGATCATAACCCATTGGAGGAATTGAGAATTTACAAGTCCCTAGACATATCTAAAATCAGCTGCATGAAACCCCTTAATTTGGAACAGTACACACTCGACTTAACAAAAAAAAGTCAAGCAATTGACTGGGAAAATGAGCAAAGTGGGGGAAAATAAAACTAGAGAAGGTTAGTTTCTTGGTTAAAAAGTTATTTTCTTATGTCCTTGATCATGAAGAATATCAAAGCATACAAATGGAGGAAGATAGTAAGATCAAAGTTCCTACATCCAAGGCCTCCAAGAAGGTCTCAGGCATGGGAAAGCTCTAAAAGGATTTTGAAAATAAAGTAAGAGAGGAAGAGGAAAAATTGGGAAGAGAAATGAGAGTAATGAAAGGAAATAGTGAAAAACCAGTCAACAGGGGGTGGAGCCTATATGGCGGAGTAAAAGCACAAACTTGGCAAGGACTCCCACTATAATCACTTCCACATCATGTTAAAAATGACTCTAAACAAACTTTAGAGCTACAAAGCACACAAAGTGACAGAGAGAAACAAATCTCCTCCCTTAAGGAAGCTCAGCAGGTGGACAGGTCTAGGAGCTGCACTGAGCTAGGAGCCGAGCACAGTCCTGCATGAGCTGCATGGTTCCAGCTCCATGGAAACCCCCAAAAAGGGCCACCAGAGCAGGCATACATATATGTATGTTTAGGAGGGTGTGTGTATATATATATATATATATATATATATATATATATATATATATATATATATTCATTCATTCATTCATTCATTCATTCATTCATTTATTTATTTATTTATGTGAGTATGGGCATGTTTGTTCATTTAAACATAGAAAGAAGGATGACTTTAATATGAAGGGATGATATCTAAAAAATAAAATTAAGATGTGAGAGAGGAATTTATTGGGAGAAGGAGAAAGGGAGAGATAGATTAGGTTAAATTATTTCATAAAAAAGAGGCAAGAGAAAGCTTTTACAATGGAGGGGAAGAGCAGGATGGTGAAAGGGAATGGCACAACCTGATTCTCATTGAATTTGGCCTAAGGAGGGAATAAAGTACACACTCAGTTCGATATCTTACCCTATAGGAAAATAAGGGTGTAGGGGGATAAGAGGGGGAGATGATAGAAGGCAGGACAGATTTGGGGAGAAGGCAGTTAGAAGCAAACATTTTTGAAAATGGATAGTGTCAAAGGAGAAAATAGAATAAGTGGGGGGAGGGATAGCATGGAGGGAAATATAGTTAACCTTTCACAATATAACTACTATGGAAATTATTTGGGTAACTACCCATGTACAAGCTGTATTGAATTGCTTATCTTCCCAGTAGGGGTGGGTGAGGAAGGAAGAAGGGAAAAATATCTAGAACTCAAAGTTTTAAAAACAAATGATTAAAAATTTATTTCATTCATGCAACTAGGAAATAAGATATACATTTACTGGGGTATAGAAACCCATCTTTCCCTACTAGAAAGTTAGGGGGATAATGGGGGAAGATACAAGAGAGAACAGATTGTGGAAAGGGATATTCAGTAGGCTTGCAATTTTGGGGTGGGGTGTAGAGGAAATATGGGGAGAAAAATTGCAACTCAAAATCCTGTGGAAATGGATGTTGAAAACTAAAAATAAATTAACTATTTTTTTTAAAAAGAGAAAAAAAAACAGTCAATAGTTTGCTAAAGGAGACTCAAAAATGCTGAAGAAAATAACACCTTAAAATAGAATAATCCAAATGACAAAAGAGGTACAAAAAAAACAATGAAGAGAACATCTTAAAAATCAGATTTGGTCAAATGGAAAAGGACATCCAAAAGCTCACTAAAGAAAATAATTCTTTTTTACTGTCTTTTTTGAGGGGTGTAGGCAGGGAAATTGAGGTTAAGTAGCCTGCCCAATGTCACATAGCTAGTAAGTGTCAAGTGTTTGAGGCTGGATTTGAACTCAGATTCTCCTAACTCCATGGCTTTTGTTTTATGTACTGCATCACCCAGGTGTCAGAAAAATAATTCTTTAAAAATTAGAAGGGGGTAAATGGAAGCTAATGACTTCATGGAAAATCAAGAAGTTATAAAATAAAACCAAAATAATGAAAAAAATAGAAAACAATACGATATACCTTATTAGAAAAACCATTGACCTGGAAAATAGATTGAGGAGAGATAATTTAAAAATTATTGGTTTATCAGAAAATCATGATAAAAAAGAGCCTAGACATCATATTTTAATAAATTATCAAGGACAACTGCCCTAATATTATAGAAGTAGTAGGTAAAACTGAAATGGAAAGAATCCACTGATCACCTCCTGAAAGAGATCTCAAAAGGACAATTCCCAGGAATATTGTATCCAATTTCCAGAGGTCAGGGTTCAAGGAGAAAATATTACAAGCAACCAAAAAGAAACAATTCATGTAATGTGGAAACACAATCAGGATAATGCACGAATTAGTAACTTCTACACTAAGGGACAGAAGGGCTTGAAATATGATATTCCAGAGGTCAAAGGAGGTAGGATTAAAGCCAAGAATCAACTACCCATCAAAATTGAGTATAATACTTAAGGGGAAAATGGAATTAAAAAAAATATAAACTAATGTCTAATATGAATGCATTTGCAGATCTTATACTGGGCTATATGCTGTCGTGGGGGGAGGGGAAAGGGAAGTAAAGGAAATTTGAAAATCAAGGAACTATGGAATTGAATCTTGTTAACTGAAACTAAACTAATAAATTAATTAAAAAATATAAACTTCCAAGCATTCTTGTTGAAAAGAGCAGAGCAGAATAGAAAATTTGACTTTCAAATACAAACATCAAGAGGAGCATGAAAAGGCAAACAGGAAAGAAAAGCCATAAGGGACTCATTAAACTTGAACTCTTTACATTACTATTTGCAATCAATGAGACCTTTCTCAGTATCAGGGTAGATAAATAGAGGAGATAGATGGATAAATAGATAGATAGATAGATAGATAGATTTAGATACATACATACTTGTGTGTGCATTTGTGTATCTCTATATAAGTATATGTATGTGTGTATGTATAGATAGATAATTTAGATAGACATATACATACATATACACATGTGTATGTGTGTGCATTTGTGATTCTGTATGTATGCAAGTGTATATATGTTTATATTTATGTATGGATAGATTTATATAGACACATACATACATACACGTGTGTGTATGTGTGTATTTGTGTTTCTGTATGTATGTAAGTGTATGTGTGGATGGATGGATAGATAGATAGATAGATAGATAGATAGATAGATAGATAGATGGACAGAGGGCATAGGGTGAGCTGAATATGAAGGGAGGATACCCAGAAAATAATATTAAGTGTTGAGAGAAAGGGAGAGCTACAATGTAGTAAATCATCTCACATAAAAGAGGCAGGGGTTCTTGCAATGGAGGGAAAGAGGGGAGAAGTGAGAGAGAATAAGTGAGCCTTATTCTCATAAGATTTGGCTTAAGAAGGGAAAAGCACACACTCCATTGGGTATAGAATTCTATCTTACTCTGCAGGAAAAGAAAGGGCAAAAGGGATAAGAGAGGGGGGATAATAGAAAGGATGGCAAATTGGGGTAATGTTCAATCAGAAGCAAACACTTTTGTGGAGGATCAGATCAAGGGAGAGAAAGGAATAAATGGAAGGCAAGACAGGATAGAGGGAAATGTAGTTAGTCTTTCACAACATGAATGTTATGGAAGCATTTTGCATGCCTACACACATATGACCTATATCGAAATGCTTGATTTTTCAATGAGGGTGGTTGGGCAGGGAGGAAGGAAGAGAATGTAGAAATCAAAGCTCTAAAAATGAATGTTGAAATTGTTTTTGCATGCAACTGGGAAATAAGCTGTTCAGGCAATGGGGTATAGAAATATATCTTGCCCTACAGGAAAATAGAGGGGAGGGGAATGGGAGAGGTGGTGATAGAAGTTTGGGTAAAGGGTGGTAGAGGTACATGCTGAACTGAAGTGGGTGAGAGAAGATGGGGAGAAAATTTGGATTTCAAAATCTTCTGGAAGTGAATGTTCAAAACTGAAAAATGAATAAATTATATAATTAAAAAATAAAATAAAAAATGAATGTTGAAAACTCTCTTTACATAATTGGAAAAGTTGCTATTAAGTGTTTCATTTATGCAGCAGTCAGGAGGCAAGTGTCACTGGACTGAAGAGTAAGTATCCAGGAGTAAAGTGAAAGAAGGCTGGAAAGGTAGGAAGGAGCTTGGTTTATGAAGAGCTTAGAAGGCTAAACAGAACATTTTGTATTTTCTCCTGGAGGAAGAGGAAACCACTGGAGTTAATTGAGTTGGGGGAGGAATATGACAAGGAATTGATGTCCATGGAAGAAACAAGGGAAACCCTTGAATGTCTGTGCATTTTCCTCTTTATTAACATTAGACAACATGGTCTTTAATCTCAACCCCCAGTTCATTTTCCAGAGATACTGATTGTTAATCTTCAATAGGCAATGGGAAATGATTACATATTTCTATATTAATAAAGATCCTCTCATGAAGGCTGATCTTCTTCAGGGCTTTAGAAAATATGGCTCTCCAAATGAACTGAATATTTGAATCCTTCATAATGAGCATAAATCAAAGGAAGGAGAAACACTGTATAGGGTATTCAGCTTATAAAATGGCACAAAATTACCTTTTTAGAAATTCAATCAATTAATTTAGAAGGCCTCCTACTCTAATATAATTAAAAACAAACCCTTTTCCTTTGAATAGCACTTAGAGATGTGTGTGTCTGCATGCATTGGTCTTTAGGCTTCTGTATGTATATATGTGTATATGTATATGTGTGTGGGTGTATATATGTACATGTATATGTATATATATACATATATATATAATACATATTCTTATATATGTATATATGTGTGTGTGCAAAAGGAAAAGGTTCTTTGGAAGGTCTCTGCTTGAAAATCTTCAAGAAGGAGATGAGAAATTAGAATGAAAGTTTTTCACTGTCTCATTATAAACACAACACGAAAATGAGTTCTCACTTCCCTTAGCAGTGTTAAATTCTGTTGTTTTTCCTACCAAATACTTGCTTAGACTGCTTAATTTCAGGCTTTCATTCTAGCATGCATGTTCACTAAACAAATCACTTACAGATAGAATATTAAGCATAAAAATTCTAATGTGGGATAAATGCATTCTGGCTGTCATTGGACTAATATTAAAAGAACCAGGGTGCACCTCTTCATGTTTCATATTCTGCATGGTCATCTGCACTCTCTGTATCATCTTAAGTTTTGGAAGAGGACATTCTTTCTTAATTTTACATACATGAAAGTTGTACCAAAATTTACATTAAAAATCATGCTTTAGAAATATGCCTGGACAGAAATAGAATGTGTGCAGAAAGATGTAAGCCTACAACAATTCTACATGATGGAATTTGAATAATTTTAATTTGGCCTAATATTAAGCTTGGTGTTGTGGCTTCCCAATTCACACTGCTCTTAATATGTATGTACACACACACTCACACACACATACACACACGAGTTTTGACTAGGGATCAATCAGTATTCTGTTGTAAACATGCTGCCAAAATGTAAGAGACCACCTTTGGTTAAAAAAAAAATAAAGTTGGGGTGGCTAGGTGGCGCAGTGAATAGAGTACTGGCCCTGGAGTCAGGAGGATCCAGAGTTCAAATCCAACCTCACACACTTAACACACACACAAAAACTAGCTGTGTGACCTTGGGCAAGTCACTTACCCCAACTGCCCTCCAAAAAGCAAAAAAATAAAATAAATAAATAAATAAATATTTGGGGCAGCTAAGTGGTGTAGTGAGTAAGAGCGCCGGGCTCGGAGTTGGGATGACCTGAGATCGGATCCGGCCTCAGAAAATGAGCACCCACACATAAATAACGACTGGCCGTGTAACCTTGAGCAAGTTACTTAACCCCAATTGCTTTAAAAAATAAAGTCATTTATGATAGTTTTAAAAATTTATAACATATTAATACAAATGAAGTTATATGTGCCTACTAAGAAATAAAGTGCCTACTATTTTTATTAAAAGCAAAACAAACAAACAAGAAAGGCTTTGTTGGCAAAAGTTTCAGACCAGAAGCAGAGGACTAGGGTAGGAGTGGAAGAGGTTTGGTCACAGAGAGAGTGCCATTCTTGCAGATACTTCTCTTTATCTTCACATTGGAAGGGAACTTCTATTATCAAATGGCTCTTCCTTTCAAAATTCTGACATCCAACAAAATTGGTCTTCTTGTTGATGTCCACACATGACATTCTATCTCCCATTTCTTTTTCTTTGTCCCTTAGGTCAGGAATGCCTTCCCTCTGGTTATATTCACAGTTCTTTCCTCCCCTTTCTCCTCCCCCTCCCCCAATAAGTTGACAATTGTGTGTATATATACATACATATATGCACAAAGATACATAAATGTTTACATACACATACATACACTTAGATATCTATAATCATACACACGCATATATATATACTTCATATGAATCTATTTGTCTGTACTACACTTTTTATCATCTGTTTCATTGTTGGTAGATAATATCTTTCTTCATATGTCCAAGTCTTTCTAAATTTTTTTAATTAAACAAATGCTTTATTAACTTCTGGTTTACATCATTCATTTCCACCAGATTATGAGTTACATTTTCCCCCCATTTTTCCCTACCCACCACCCCAGGATAGTAGTCCCACTAGATATCCCCTCATACAATCTGCTCTCTCCCATATCTTCTCCCATACCCCCTTCGAATTTGCCATTAGGGCAAGGTGAATCTCTGAGCCCCAATGCCTGGAAATCTTATGAATCATTTAATTTTAAAACTTTGATTTTCAGATCCATTCCCTTCCTCCCTTGTCACCCACCCCCTCTGAGAAGATAAGCAATTCAGTATGTGTTGTACATGTATAGCTATGCAAAACATTACCATAGTAGATATATTGTAAAAGACTGCTTATATTTCCCTCCCACCCATCTCACCTCCCACCTGGTCCATTCCCTACTTTGATCCTGTCCCTCTTTGATAGTGGGTACTTCCAACCTCCCCACCCCCAGAATGCCCTTCCCTCCATCATCCCCCCTTTCCCCTATTCAGGAGAGTGAGGGTAAGATATTCCATTTAGTATGTATGTGATTCTCTCCTTGAACCAACTTCAATGAGAATATGCTTTTGCGTTTTTGACTTCCTGTTCTTCCTCTTCCCCTGAAACTACTACCCCTTACATTTTCTACATGAGATAGTTTACCCTACCCTGTCTCTCTATATGTCCTCTTTCCACTTTCCTCTCTCACCTCTTGACTTCACCCCTTAAGAACCATCCCTTCTTTGGGGCAGTTAGGTGGCACAGCGAGCAGAGCACAGTCCCGGGAGCCAGAAGGACCCAAGCTCGGATCTGGCCCCAGACACCCAACACACAAACAAAAATCCAGCTACACCCAACCCAAATTGCCCTCCAAAATAAAAAGAATCATCCCTTCCCATCAAATTCAACCTGTGCCCTCTATCCATGTATACCTGTGAACATATGTCATGTACCCTTCTTTAATTATTTTCATAATAAGAAAGGTTTCATCAAACACAGTTATTGTTCTTCCATGTAGGACTGTAAATAGTCCAACTTTGATAAGTTCCTTTTGATTTCTTTCCCTTGATTTCCTTCTCAAGCATCTCTTGCTTCTTGTGTCTGAATGTCAAATTTTCTATTCAACTCTGGTTTTTTTATCAAGAATGTTTGAAAGTCCTCTATTCCATTGAATGACCATATTTTCCCCTGAAACAAGATAGTCAGTTTTGCTGGATAGGTGACCCTTGGGTTCATTCCCAGCTCTTTTGCCCTCTGGAATATCATATTCCATGCCCTTCTATCCCTCAATGTAGAAGCTGCCAGGTCCTGGGCTATTCTGATTGTGTTTCCACAATATTGAAATTGTTTCTTCCTGGCTGCTTGTAGTATTTTCTCCTTGATCTGGGAGTTCTGGAACCCAGCTATAAAATTCCTAGGTGTTTTCTTTTTGGGAACCTTTTCAGCATCTTGATTTCTCCTAAAGTCATTAGCTTCCATTTGCTCCAGTCTAACTCTAAAGGAATGAATCTCCTCAGTGAGCTTTTGAGATTCTTTTTCCATCTGGCAAATTCGACTTTTTAAGGCATTCTTCTCCTCATTGCCCTTTTGGGCCTCCTTTGCCATTTGAGTTAGTCTATTTTTTCAGATGTTGTTTTCTTCAGTCAGTCTGTTGACCCTCATTTCATACTTTTCCTGCATCCTTCTCATTTCACTTCCCGATTTTTCCTCCACTTCTCTTATTTGATTTTTAAAGTCCTTCTTAAGGTCCTCTATGGTCTGCAACCCACTCATGTTTTCCCCTGGGGCTTTTGGAGCAGGACTTCTGACCTCACAGTCCTCTTCCCACTCCATGCTTCCATCCTCCTTGCTCCCAAAGTATGAGTCTAAGGTTGCATTTTTCTGTTTAATTTTTTTCCTTTGCCTTGGCATGTTGCCACTGAATTACTTGACTTTTGGGCTTGTTACCACAGTATGGCTGGGCAGCCAGACAGGTGAGACTTCTTCCCGAACGTGTGGGGGGCCAACTTCCATTTCTGTCCAGCTGGAAACCCACCCACAACCTCCACCCCAGATCACAATCCAGATCCAGGGAGGTTTAAACAAGAGCGATTACCCCCCAAGACTGATTGCTGGATCTCCCCACAGTTCGCAGGCCAGGAGCTGAAGCTTCCTCTGAAAACTAGAAAGTGGCGTGTCTTCTCAGGGGCTTCTAGCCACCAGGGGAGGAAGCCAACGCATTCCCCAAATACTGGTCCCAAAGTCCATAGGGCACTAACCTCTCACTTTGTCCTAGGCATGTCTATAATTCTGGAATCACCACAGCTGCTGGTGTTCTGGGGTCCCTCCAGCCAGCTGCTGGTCCTGCTGCCCTGGGGCTAAAACCACGACTCAGGCTCCGCGCTCACTGCGTGCTGCTCTGCTGGCTCCCAGAGTGCTGTGCTGGTCCTTCCTGCAGGGCTGTTGGGCTGTCCTCAGTGGGAGGTTAGCGTCTCTGTGTCGTTCTGTTGGTGCTGGGGCTCCAGAAGTTGTTCAGAGTCCCCTTTTACATCGTTTGGAGGAAATCTGGGGGCAGAGTGGCTTGGATGTGCTTTTTCTACTCTGCCATCTTGGCTCTGCCCCCCAAGTCACCATTTCTTACCCTACAGAAATATTCCAACCTTATGCTGTCCAGTTATTTTAGTAGTCTAAAAATATTAATTAATATGACTGACAATGCGAGGTTTCCTATTTTTCTCTTCTGATTCAATCTGTTTTAGCTTTAACTTTGCGATCCCAAGCACTTCCCCTCCTTTATTCCTCCTAGTAAATTCTACTCCTCATCTTTATTTTGTATTTCTGCATATCTCTTATTTCCCATTCCTCTTGAATCCATTATTCTACTTCTACCCACTATGTTGCCTTCCTATTCCTTAACCTACCCCCCTCCAAACATCTCTTCATTATCTTCCCATTCTCATTAATCTAAACACCCATTGATACACCCCTTCTCCCTTTCCCTCACTCTCTTATTCATTTATAAATTAGAAGACGTTTTATATTTTGGTTAAATACCCTTTTATATTCAATACTGTACTGAACTTTGCTAGCTATGCTATTTTTAGCGGCAACCTTAGTTCTTTTGCTCTTTGATATATAGTGTTCCAAGATCTTTTAATTTCACCATTGCTAGGTATTTTGTGATTCTAATTGTGATTCTGCCATCTTTGAATTTTTTTTTGCTTGTAATATTTTTTCCTTGAGCTGGGGGTTTTAGAATTTGACTCTGATATTACTCTAGATTTTCCTCATAGGATCTTTTTCAGGTTGTGATGGATTTTTTTCTCTTTCTACTTTTTCCTTTTTTCTAACACTTCAAGACAACTAATTCTTGTATTTTTGTGTCAAGATTCATTTTTTAATCATGGCTTTCCGGTAGTCCAGTTATTCTTATATTTCCTCTTCTTCATCTGTTCACCAGATGAGTTGTTTTTCTTATATGTTTCACATACTCTACCAATTATTCATTTCTTCTATTTTGACTAATTATTTCTTGTTCTCTTATAATTTTGCTGTCTTCCCTTTGCCCAATTCTAATTATTTAAGGAGCCATGTTGTTCCTTAATATTCTGGATCTCCTCTTGCACTTAATTGCCTTTCCTTTCCTAACCTTGTTATCTTTGAATACTTCTTTTTTTTAATTACTTGATGTCTCACATTTGATTTTTTTTTTTGCTTTTTTTTGGAGGGCAGTTGGGGTTAAGTAACTTGCCCAAGGTCACATGGCTAGGTTTTTGTTTGTGTGTGCATTAAGTGTCTGAGGCCGGATCTGAACTCAGGTCCTTCTGACTTCAGGGCCAACACTCTACTCACTGCACCACCTAGCTGCCCCCTCACATTTGATTTTTAATGTCTTTTTAAAATTCTTCTATGAATTATGTTTAAGCAGGTGACTGTTTAACATTATTCTTTGTGGTAGGAGAGGATTTTTTTTTTATTTCAGTATCTTCCTATGAAGATGAACCCCAGTCTTCTCTATTCCAATAGTAACTCTCTATAGTTGGGTTGTCTTTTTCTTGCTCATTAAAAAAAAAAAAATTGTAACAGCTTATTATTGTAACCACCTCTATTCCTGGAGCATGGGGGATAGTGCCTCTGATCATACTTCTTCCTTCACCTCTGCCCTCTGGCCTTGAATGGAAACCCAAAATGCCTCCTTCCTGTACATGCCAATAGTCAGCACTAACCCTGCACCATTGCTTCTGCACTCACTAGAGGCATGTGCTGGTTCCTTCTCACTCAGGGGGATATTTCAACAGCACATCTGGGCCTGGCATCCTATATCAACAGATGCTCCTTCAATCTCTCCTTGTTCAGACCCCCAACTCCACAGACTGTCTGGGAGGTGGAGATTCCCATGGCTGAAGCAGAGGTTGCCTCCCAACCCACCTAGCCCCAGGGTAGGTTTGCTGTTTCAGTGGAACTACTCTAGAGTTCTTTACCGATCACAGGGGCCAAACCCTGGTCCTGGGATTTTTCTTTTGATCTTCTTGTTGTTTCCAACAAGTTCTACCCTAGTTCTTGTTTATTTTTACAACTTGTTATTTTCCCTGAGGTGCTATTTTATCTTATTTGGGGAGAAATATGGAGAGCTTGGAATTTTCTGACCTATTTTTCTATCTTCCCAGAAACCTCTCTATTTTGTTTATGCTTAATTCTTATATTTATATGTAAAGCCAAGCACAAGCAGCTTTCCATAGTATGACTGCTGTCAACAGCTTTCAAGGTTTTGATTACATAGTATAGTGAACACTTTATGTATTCAATAATAAATCAGAGCAAAACATTCACAGAAAATCAAGGTACAGCATTTACAATGACATAATAACTCAGCAACTTATCACTAAAATGGCCACATAAAACAAAAAAGGTCAAAGTCCTCCATCCATGGGGCACACTAAGTTACAAATCAGTTGCTATTCAGTCATCTGCCACTATTCAATCATCAGTGACTATTCAATCATCAATCCTTACTCATTACCCTCTTAAGGGATAGTGGGAAATACACAAACCATCCACCCCTAGGTCACTAGGTAATTACAATTTCAGTCACTACTCAGTACCCATGGAGAGGTCTTTTCAAATTGATTGGGCAGGCTTTCACCTTCCATGGCTCTTCTTCCATGGTCCAAGCTCACATCCAAATCTAAACTGCCACCTGAGTTTAAGTCAGACAGCTCCTAGGTGCTTGTTCAGCTCTCTGTGCAGTTCATTCTCCATATTGAAGCTCACAGTGTCCAGTCTATCTTAAGTCCTTCACAACTTCTGTGTATAAAGGTATCTTCAAATTCCATTAACATTACAATATATAAATCATCTTCCCTGATAGAACATAAATTTCTAGAGGCAATTATTCTTTCATTTTGTCTTTATGTTCCTAGTGCCTGGAACTTAATAGATAGTTAATAAATACTTTTAAATGATTGGCTAATTGATGTTATTCAGCCTAGCAACAGATCTGTGACTACAATAGGCATTGGGACCATAAGGAGAAAGTGCCTTCCTGGTTTCCTACATTACTGAGATTGGGTTATGAGATTATCAATACTTTCCTGGCTCCTATTTCTTGGCCCCAGAGGCAGCTTTAGCTGAACTTCAGAGATGTAGTTTGATTTTAGCAGCACATGTTGTTTTTGTTTTTCTTTCTGGACTTCCGTGGAATACATGGTAGGATTTAATTTAAGAATCACTGATGTAATCCAAATCATCTCAATTTACCTATGAGGAAAATGAAGCCCAGAGCAAAAAAAGAAATTACTTGAGAACCACATGAAAACACAGGCCTTTTATACCAAACATTTGAACTTTTATTTTATCTCTTGCTACTGAAAAAAAAAAGTTTTCTGCACCTACTATGATTAGAACCTCTCTCTTTGACATAGTTGTCCTGACAAATTGAATCAAAAAGACCCAGAAAAAATTTAATTGATGTTCTATAGCCTTCTCTTTCTGAAATTGTTTCCTTCTGGACCGTGATAACTGTTATTGTTTGAAGAAATCAGAGTTACATGTCTTCTGATTTTACTGTCTATTCTAAAATAACTGAGCAAATCATTGTTGGAGCAGCTAGATTCCTCAATGGATAGAGTAGCAGGCCTGGAGTTAGAAAGACTCATCTCCCAGAGTTCAAATTTGGCTTTGTACATGTACTACCTATGTCACCCTGAAAAAGTAGAGAAGAAAAAGGTAAACCACTCTAGGCAAATTTGGCACACTGATTAGAGAAGAATGATCAAAGTTAAAGAGCACATGTACCAAGAGAAATTGCCCAATTTTCTGAAAAGCATTAAGAGTAAGCATGGAGGATGCCTTACAATTTTATATATTTGTCTTAAACCAAGTACTTCTGTATGGGAAACTTTAAGCATAGACCAGATATTGTGACACTGTGTCTCCTTGCTTCATTAACACATTTTAAAGTATAGAGATTTTGTGAAATGTAAAAAAGCTGAATCAATTATTTGATGGATACATGATTTCATCAATACAGACCTGACTTCCATTCCAACAATTTAATATCAACACAATCATAACTAAGTATCCTGTTCAAGTCTTGTCCATTTTCTTTTACTAAATTTGTCTCAGAGAGTCCAAGTGTTCTGGAGTAGTTCCTTTGGCTCTCTTGTAATTTCCTGAATATCAATGGACCATATCATTTGTATATCAATTTTCCCTTGCTCTTGCTATGTAATTGGCCATTTTATTCTGCTAATTTTTTTTTTGTGTGTGTGTGTGGATGTTATAACACTGTGTAAATGGGGATTCTCTAGTTACCAGAAAAAATAAGTTATCTTTGTTAGGGGGCAAAACATTGACAGCGTTTCCAAGGAAGCTTCAACAATTATGAATTATATTCTCCTCTTAGATTATAAGACTAAATCCAAGAAAACCACTTTATATTTTAGTGGACTACATCCATAATTTCATCAGGAATACACTTTTCTCTGGCTAACAAAAAGTCTGAGAAAGCAGATAACTGGTTAGAAATTTAGAGATTTATTTTCTGAATTTCAATCTGACACTCACTACCTTGGACATTTAAAAATGTTTGGGTCACATATATATATATATATATATATATATATATATATATACATAAACATGCATATATAAATATATATGAATGTGTGTATATATGTATATACCTAAAATATGCATATGTGTACGTGTATCCATGGCTATATATACATATATGTGTACTTATATTTATATACATGTCATATATATGCATTGTACATGTGCTTGTGTATGCATTATGTATGTATGTGTGTGTTCATGTGCACATAGCACATTTATATAAACATACATAATATTATGTGTGTGCAGTTACACACGTGTTTATGTATATGTATGTAAAGTGTGCAGATATACACATATACACATATATTTGCAATACATATATTGCATGCATGAATATTTGTGCACACCTGTGCATGTATATATAATGTTTTACAAATATATAGGTACATATGTTCCTATATATGCACGTACATAGGAATATATACATATATACGCTTATATGTACATAAATACACACCTATATGTGCACATGCACACAAATGTGTGTGTAAAATGAGAGTCAGTATGATAATGGGCTTTCTGCTCTAAAGGGTAATGACCACTCCTCTCCCCAAATATCGCTTTTCTTATATTCTTCCACCATATTTACTTTCCACTAGTAGTAAGTGTCAATGCGTAAAATAAAGGATTCAGAGTCCCTTATGCTTTTATGTCACTTAAATTTATCCTTCCTTGCATAATTCATATAAAAAATCCACAGTAAATAAAATAACTGGGAAAATTAAAGATTAAATAGTATTCCTGGCAAAAAGGAATGAAGGCATGATGACGTGAAACAACTTTAAAGTTTAACCATCCATTTTAAGACAGACTTGGGATCCAGCTCTATGATATTTCCAAGGTAGCAATATAAAATCTTTTTTTATAGCTTGATTGATCTGTATTTCAAAGGAAATTTCCTCTACTGAAATCTGAGCAGAGAGCTTGAGGCTTTTCATAGGTACAGAAGATAGAATATTAATATTCTATCAACCCTGAATTTTCCTCAGGTTGAATGCAGAAAAATCTCATTTTTTGAGGAGTCAATCATCCTTTAAAAATAGGCAGGTGATTTTTCAAAATATATTTAGGTTTATTTAAATTCTGCTCACCATAAGCAGGTTTACTATGAAAGTACTGTCAAGTCTTTCATACTTACACCAAATTTAATCCTTTCAACCCACTGGGGAAGGCTATAACATAGAAATGCTTCCAGTTTATTAGAGATCATTACTATGGCACTGTTTTTGATAGAGCTATGGGAATTTCATCATTCATATGCTGTCTACCTAATAGGGAAAAACTTAGAAAAAAACTGACTCTGACATTTAATTATGTATTTACCTTATTGCGAAGAAGGACAAATGGGCTCTGCCGTCATCTTGGAAGTTTCACCAATATTTATCACATAGCAAAGCATCTGGAAAATCATACTTAAGAAATGTTTGTTAAATGACTGATTGTTTGAGGAGGAGCCCTTGTTGTCTGACAGCAATAAGCCATGAAAGAGCTAATCATTGAAGATAGTCTTGCTCTAAAGTAAGGAAAGAAAAGCATTGTTTGTTCAATCAAAAGAGATAAAGGTCAGTCAAGTATTTTACAAATCATAAAGCACTACATAAATGAGAATTTTCTTATTATTTTACACTTTTATTTTCTTATTATTGCTATTAAAATGTTAATGATGATTTAGTACACCATGAAAAATCTTTCTTCCAATTGCAAAAATGGATGATGAGTTTTTAGAGTGCTTCTGTCTCCATTCCTTTCACGTTCTGGGTACTTTCTACTTCCTGAACCTTAGCTGCTACCTTGTTATTCAAAAATGCCCATTGTGGTACTCCTTTTCATAGGTGACTAAGATTGAGAGCTATACAACTTTTAATGTTCATCTGAGAAAAACTTTCACATTTAAAAGAAATAGAAATTAGTTTTAAATAACTCACCCAAAGTCACAGAACAACGTTAGAATTCAGATATGAATTCAGTTCTGCAATTCCAAACTCTTTCCATTTTGCCATACCAGTTCCTTTCCTTGCACCAACACTACTCTCCCATATTATAGACATCTTTCTAAGGAGAATAAATATTCTTTTAAGATGTGTTCAAGTATACAAAACACTATATGTATGTGAGCATATATGTGTGTGTGCATATATATACACATGTATATAATTTTCTCCTCACAACAATGTTGGGAAGATGTTCCAACATATATTATAATCTTCATTTTGCAAAATGGTAACTGAGGCTTAGAGAAGCAAAATGACTGTTCCTTAGAGTCAGAAGATATACTCAAATTTTAACTTACTTTAAAATAGCCCACCTTTCAACTACACAAGTCTTTTTGCTATTGAAGTGAGAGGTGGTATATTTGACAGGAAGCTGGAATGACTTTAAGTAAAGACCAGATTAATGGTCTGTATGCTTCTTCATATATGATCTTTGTCAGAGCATTAGTCCAACTAAGCTAATAAAAAAAAAAAAAAACTTTATCACCAAATTGGTCTCAAGGTTATGAACTTTTTGAACACAGAAATAATGGAGATTTGGAATACAATGTCAGTTGGGAAGATACATAAACTAATGAAAAATAAAATATTGACATTTCTTTAACTAAAGTAATGGGTTTTCATTTATTAAATTTAATGTATAATACACAGGCTGGTAGAAAAAATATTTCCAGGTGTTAAGGTTTTCATTTTGTTACAGAAATTGTCCTAAAGAGGCAGGACTATATGGGAGTCAGCTTACTCCAACTTGCAAGAACTTTTTTATTAGATTTTTATTTGAAATATTTAGATCTCAGAAATCAGCACACTCTACAAATCAGGATTTGATATATTGTTTTGTTATTTATCTAGACTTGAGAAAGTGATGGGGAAAATGTTAAAATTCTAATTAAACTTCTAAGAGTGTGAAGTGTGCTCCCCCCCTCCCCCCCAAGAGCTGATTAAAATTTACCAGAAATACCTCCACATATGTAATCACTTATTCTATCTATAATTAAGCCTATCTCTGATTTTATTATAACATATTTCATTCTTTCTTGGTCCTGGACACTGACCCCTCAATAATAAGTTATACTGTATCTGCCCTAATACTTCTCTGGACAACAGAAAAAATTGGAGACCATAGGAAAACCACAGAAAATGAATTCGATATTAATCAACAGTTTTTCACATTGATGCATTTTGTTAAAGCATTAATGTCCCTGATTCAAAGCTTTATTTTAAAAATTGAATTAAAAAGAATTATTGCTCCTGCCTCCAATCCCATCCATTGAGTTGTTTTTCTGTGTTTTGTTTTAAATCCTGTATAAATATGCATTGCCATGCAAAGCAAATTCCCTCATTAACCATGTTAAAAAAAAAAAACTGTTTGTTCTTTGCTAGATCTGGTGTTCATTGCTTCTTGAGATGAACAGGAGGTAAGTGCTATGTTTCATCATCAGCCCTCTGGACTTATGTCTGATTACTTCATTGATTATAGTTCATAAATCTCTCAAAGTTGTTTGTATTTAGTTGTTGTATGAATTATCATTCTGATTCTGTTCATTTCATTCCACATCAGCTGACAGAATTCTTTCTAATTTCTCTGTAACTGTATCTTTGTTCAGTTATAAGAACACAACAAATTATGTATATGTGTGTAATGAAATTCAAAGCTTTTTTATTAGATACTTCCAAATACAGCATCATGCACAGAATAATGATACAGAGATCATGGAGGTAGAAGACAAGGAAATATTATTTTTCTTTAAAATTAAACATTAATGGGAAACTTTAGTTTTAGAAGCTATAATGATTTATATATTACAAATTTTATATATATATATATATATATATATATATATATATATATATATATATATATATATATATATATATATATATATTTGCTTTTTGGAGGTCAATTGGGGTTAAGTAACTTGCCCAAGGTCACACGGCTAGGTTTTTGTTTGTGTGTGCGTTAAGTGTCTGAGGCCAGATCCGAACTCAGGTCCTTCTGACTCCAGGACAGATGCTCTACCAACTGCGCCACCTAGCCGCCCCCCCGCAGATGTTATTTTTAAAGGAGTATTCACAAGTTCTTGGGTGCTCCAAGTGATTACTTTTCTTTTTTCTCATCTATAAGCCAAGTTATTCTATCATCCACATAATTTTTCTAATATAGGAAATTCAAGGGAAATTTTCGTTTTGATCTTAGGTAGACATTTTCAGGACAAAACTTTGCAAGATCCCATTGTTCCAAGGAAGGTTATAGATTAATGCTTTTGTTGGTATCCCAGAGGCAAGGAAATATATCCCATTGCCTTAAAATATAACATCTATGGATCTGTCCATATGTGACAGCAGAATAATTCAATGCAACTCAATTAGTTAGATGATATGGTGGGGGGAAATTCCTTTGGATACAGATAAACTCTGGATTTGAATTATTACTTGGCAGTTATTACCTCTGGGAAGTTAGAGTTATTCACTCTCTGGGTTTCATAATAATATAGCTTTAGAATTGGATGGGGATTTAAGTCTATCAAATCTAGGATTACTTATCCTAGGTTCTTACATAGAAATAGAGAAAAATAGATGTCAATATTTCTATGTATCCAACTCTCTCAACCACTTATCAATGATCACAAATGCAAAATGATGTGTATGTACACACACACACACACACACACAAACACACTTGATTATACTGCCTTTCTGGCAAGAATCATATGGCTTCTTCATGAGGATCCAAACTATACTTCATTGCCAACATGCAGATATTTCTCCTTATAGTTAATATAATGTTTTCTAAGATCTCTTCTGATTCCATATTATAAGATTCTGTGTTTTAAGATCATATACATTTATGAAAAGCATATTATTTCTGCGTGTTATAAAAAGCGAAAATATATTTATCACACATATTTATGTGATTCTGGTTGATTTCTTTTACTTACCAAATTATGAAAGTTACACATAAGTTAAATAAACATTAACATTTCATATGAGAATACAGGAAAGATTTTTATTAATCCCATGTGGATTATCTGGACTGTGATAAGGTCTTCCTTCTATTTGCTTCCAATGGTTCAACCCAGCAAAATTTCAAGTAAGGTATCTCAAACATTTTCAGTCTGCAAAGGTTTTCAGTAAAACCAAAGACTCTGAAAACTCCTCATGGCACTTATTTTCATTTGCAATTATGAAATGAAAATATCATCTGAATTAGTATGGAACACAATATTCTTTTTTATGAGATACCAATGAATTTGTATAATTTTAAATTTTAATGGCATGCTACAGGCTAATATCAGAAACAAACACAGTGATTTTTATATCATTTATTTTAAATAAAGTACTAGTCCACAGAGATCAGGGAAATTTTTGTGTCCTATATGTAGTTGTAGTATAGTAGAAATTGTTCTACTAGTGGAGCTAGAAGGCCTGCAGCAAAATCATGCCTACCCTGATTATTAGAAGCATGACCCAAACTAGTCACATAAAACCTGTGATACTCATTTACCTTTCTTAAAATATGTAAATGGAAATAATGAGGCAATCATTCCTATCTCACTTACCATCTAGTGAATGTATTTGCCTATGAGTCAGGGAATATTACATTCTTCCATGAATTGAAATTGAAAAATCTCAATGGCAAATGAAGAAACATATTGTAATCTTAAGCATGATGCTACCCATGACAAATGAGTAAGTCAAAAGTATTATGTGAGATGTCACTGGAACAATAATTGATCTAAAATAAAGATGAAATAGTCACATTGAGGAAAGGAAGTACACCCCCTGAAGAGCCAACATATTTCATTTGCGTACTTCCAAATTCAGTAGACTGTGAAGAAGTTCTGTAAAGAAGCATGTTATATAAACACACTCTGGTAAATTCTCAGGACCTTATATGAGAGTTTCTCTGCATAGGTAAATATAAAAGAAGCAATATCCGTATTATTGTATAAAATACCAGTACATAATTGGTAAAGCATTATGCCATTGGAAAATTAGAGATTATCTACTCCACAATGTGTTAATGAGAATAAAATAAGTCATGTTTTCTAAATACACACAAACACACACACACACACACACACACACACACACACACACATACACACACATTTCCCTATTGTAAGCCAGACATTGATCAATTCTAGTGCACAATATGCCACAAATCCATGTGTTTCAAATTTTCCAAATGATGGGCCCCTTGTAGAACAAAAAATGCAGAAAAATAACTAATTTTCTTGTGAAGATGTATCTGGTTTCATTGTAATACTCATGCTTCTGTTCACATTGTTTTCATTCATACACATTATGAGAAAAAGGAACAAATGGCATCATGTAAACCAGATGGATATACATTTACTCTGCATGCCAAAAAACAAATAAACAAACAAAAAAAAAAGAGATGCACTTTGTCACCTATTGATTTCTCACCAGATGTCCTTTTTATTTTATTTTTTCAAATGCTTTATTAACTTCTGGTTTACATCAGTCATTTCCACCAGGTTTTGAATTACAATATTTTCCCCATTTTCCCCTTCCCATAACCCCAGAATAGTAGTCTCACATGATATCCCCTCATCCGATCTGCTCTCTCCCATATCTTCTCCCATACCCCCTTCGACTTTTCCAGTAGGGCAAGGTGAATCTCTGTGCCCCAATGCCTGTATATCTTATTTCACAATTATATATAAAATAGTATTAATAATAGTATTTAAATACTTTTAAATATTTTATTTTAAAACTTTGAATTCCAGATCATTCCCTTCCTCCCTTGTCACCCACCCTTACTGGGATGATAAGCAATTCAGTATATGTTGTACATGTGTAGCTATGCAAAACATTACCATAGTAGATATATTGTAAAAGACTGACTAATTTCCCTCAATCCTATACTGCCTCCCCCTTGGTCTATTCCCTACTTTGATCCTGTCCCTTTACAGAAGTGGGTGCTTCCAGCTTCCCTTCCCCCCCAACCTGCCCTCCCTTCCATCATCCCCCCTCTCATCCCCTTCCACCCTATTCTCCTGTAGGGTGAGATATCCTATGTAGTATGTATGTTATTCTCTCCCTGAGCCAAATTCAATGAGAATAAGTTTTTGCCTTTTTTTCTTTCCTGTTCTTCCTCTCCCTTGTAACCATTTTCCCTTTCCTCTTCTACATGAGATAGTTTATCCCATTCTGTCTCTCCCCATATCCTCTTTTAATATTCCTATCTCACCCCTTAATTTCACCTTTTAAGTATCATCCCTTCCTATTAAATTTGCTCTGTGTCCTCTATCTATGTATACCTGTAAACATATATACACACATTCGTATATGTATTCATATGTCCATAAACCCTCCTTCAACTATTTTCATACAAAGAAAGGTTTCATCAGTTACAGTTATCATTTTTCGATGTAGGAATATAAATAGTTCAGCTTTGATAAGTTCTTTATGATTTCTTTTCCCTGTTTACTTTCTCAAACATCTACTCTAAGTCCATATTGCACTGACCTCTCACTTTGTCCTTGGCATCTATGTGTTGATAATTCTGGAAATGCCACAGCTGCTGGTGTTCTGGAGCCTCTCCTGCCAGTTGCTGGTCTGGCTGCCCTGGGGCTAAAACCTCTGACCCACGGGGGTCTGCGCTTGGCTCCCAGATCTCTGAGCTGGCCACTCCCTGCCAGGCTGTCCTGAGTGTGAGGTTAGCTTCTCTCTGTCATTTTGTGGGTTCTGTAGTTCCGGAGTTTGTTCAGAGTCACCTTTTATATAAATTGAAAGTGGTGGGAGCTGGAGCTTCATGGAAATGCTGTTTCTTCTCTGCTATCTTGACTCCATCCACCAGATGTCCATTTTATTTCCATAAGACATAGCTTTCCCACTAGGTGATAGCTAAGTTAAGACTACTGACAATGCCATGAATGAATTGTACTTTCATTACAAGAGAATTGAAGGACAAACATAGGAAAAATTATAACTGTTAGCATATTGTAAATATATTTACAATACATATAGAGAAAAGAGGGAGACTGAGAGTATTTTAGTTAAGAAGGGAATAGAGGATACAATAATTTCTGAAGGAAAATGACTTTTTTGGCCTAGAGACTTCAAATTTGTAACAAACTATGGAATAATTATTAAGCAATTTCATTTTAGTGAGATATTTGAAGAATTTTTTTGTAGGATCCTTGTGTTTAAGTTGGAAGTAAGTGGGGTAGATTTTAATGCAATAGGTTTAATTTGAAAATAGTTGAATAAACGTAGGAACTGATCTTGGCTAACATAATAAGAGTCAGCCCATTACGCTGTCTCTGGCCCTCTTCTTTTCAACATGAATTTTTGGTTTGTTGATTTTTTTTTTAAATATCAATGACAATGAAGTCATAGTTAATACGTTTCTGTTTTCTTTATTCATTTGTATTTTCATTTGCATTTAATACAACCTAGGAGATATAGCTAAAATTTTGCATAAATTTGCGATTTATAGATGGATGGATGGGTTGATTTTGTGTAATACAAATGAAGTGTTCTGTTAAGCATAAGGGATATAATCCCAAAGCTCTACAATCTCTTACCTATAGGATGTTGCATTCCAATGAAGAAGGCAACATATATGAGCAGATGGTGAGAAGTTTTTTTTTTTTTTTTGTTTGGTAGGTTTGGTTTGCTGGTTTGGTTTTGTTTTTCCCTAAGAAGTCAGATGGATCACGAGTAAAATGTAGGTGAGTATTCATTTTACATAATCAGTGAGAGTACTGATTTAATCACTTGCCAAAGCAAGAAGTTGACTGGTAATGGATTTGCTTGCAGAGTGCAAAAAAATGGATAGAGTTAATTATAGATGATAGGGTTAGAATAGAAATATACGTGTATAACTAGATACACAACACATGCACAAGCACTAGGCTATTGAGCATAAACTTTAAAAAATGAAATTTTATAGAAATTAACTGCAAGTCATATTTAAGTTAAACAGATAAAATATGCAAGCACAAGATGAGTGAAGCATAGTTAAACAATAGTTTTATGGGGAAAACATGTATGTACATATATACGTGTGTATGTATATATGTATATACACACATACATATACACATATGCACATATACATATACATACATACATATATGTATGTGCGTGTATATATATATATATATGTATATGCTTCAGCTGAGTAAAATTTCATATGAGTCTATTGTCTGATATTGTGAGGCCAAAATGTTTAATTTAATTTTAGATTGCAATAATAAGAGATATAAAATTCAGAACATGGAAAGTCTAGGCCTTGTTCTCTTCTACACTGGTCATAACTGGAGGACTATGTGTAACTCTGGACATTATGTTTACAAAAATGAATAAACAAAGGATAGTATATCATAAAGAGGCTGACAAGAAGGTGAAAAAAACACTAGAAAGCATTGCATATGAACATCAGCTAAAAGAACTGTATATATTTAGTGAGGGGTTTCAGGAGGGGCAAGAGGACTACTTGCAGTATGTAAATCAAAAACAATTACGTGAAGAAAGGGTTAGTCTTGGAGGGCGGAGCCAAGATGGCGGAGTAGAAACAGCATTTCCAATGTGCTCTGCCCCACACAAATTTCAAACAATGTGAAAGGGAGCTCCGAACAACTTCTGGAGCCACAGCACCCACAGAATGGCACAGAGAAGCTAACCTCCTGCTGAGAACAGCCCAGCAGCCCTACACAGAGCAGCCTGCAGAGCCAAGCCCAGGTCCGCGGTTTTAGCCCCAGGGCGGCCAGGCCTTCAGCAGGCTGGTGGAACCCGGAAGACCAGCAATTGTGGTGATTCCAGAATTATCAGCACAGATATGCCTAGGACAAAGTGAGAGGTTAGTGCCCTATGGACTTTGGCACCAGTATTTGGGGAACATGTGGCTTCCTCCCCTGGGGGCGAAAAGCTGCTGAAGAAACAGCTGCACAGAAGCCACTTTGCAGCGTCAGTAGTGGCTCTAGCTCCTGGTCTGCGAACTGTAGGAAGATCCAGCATTCAGTCTGGGGGTTAATCGCTTTTGTTTTAAACTGCCTGGATCTAGATTGTGGTCTGGGGGGGAAGTTTGGGGTGGGTATCCAACTTGCCAGAGTGGGTGGAGGCTTTACAGAGGCCACCCAACTGGTGGAATTTGTGAAGACCCCACGTTTGGGCGGAAGCTCCCCTGTCTGGTGGCAGAGTCCTACTGTGGCAACAAGCCCAAAAATCAAGTAATTAAATGGCAATATGCGTAGGCAAATGAAACAAAATAAACAGAAAAGTTCAACATTGCACTACTATGTTAGGGGCAAAGAGGCTCAAAGCATGGAGGAGGACTGTGAGGTCAGAACTCCTGCACCAAAAGCCTCAAATGAAAATACAAGCTGGCTACAGGCCACAGAGGACCTTAAGAAGCAGATAAGAGAAGTGAGGGAAAATTTGGGAAGAGAATTGAAAAAGATGCAAGAAAAGTATGAAATGACAGTCAACAGCCTGACTGAGGAAAATAACACCTTAAAAAATAGACTAACTCAAATGGCAAAAGAGGCTCAGAAAGGCAATGAGGAGAAGAATGCCTTAAAAAGCTGAATTTGCTAGATGGAAAAAGAATCTCAAAAGCTCACTGAGGAGATTCATTCCTTTAGAGTTAGACTGGAGCAAATGGAAGCTAGTGACTTTATGAGAAATCAAGATACTATTAAACAGATCCAAACAAATGAAAGAATAGAAGGCAATGTGAAATATCTCATGGGAAAAACCACTGACCTGAAAATAGATCCAGGAGAGATAATTTAAAAATTATTGGACTACCTGAAAGCCATGATCAAAGAAAGAACCTAGAAATCATCCTTAAAGAAATTCTCAAGGAAAATTGCCCTGATGTTTTAGATCCAGAGGGCAAAATAGAGATTGAAAGAATCCACAGATCACCTCCTGAAAAAGATCCCCAAAAGAAAACTCCCGGGAATATTATAGCCAGGTTCCAGAATCCCCAGATCAAGGAGAAAATACTACAAGCAGCCAGGAAGAAACAATTTCAATATTGTGGAAACACAATCAGAATAGCCCAGGACCTGGCAGTTTCTACACTGAGGGATTGAAGGGCATGGAATATGATATTCCAGAGGGCAAAAGAACTGGGAATGAACACAAGGGTCACCTACCCAGCAAAACTGAGTATTTTGTTTCAGGGGAAAATATGGTCATTCAGTGGAATAGAGGTCTTTCAAGCATTCTTCATGAAAAAACCAGAGTTGAATAGAAAATTTGACATTCAGACACAAGAAGCAAGAGATGCTTGAGAAGGTAATCAAGGGAAAGAAATCAAAAGGAACTTATCAAAGTTGGACTTTTTACAGTCCTACATGGAAAAACAATAACTGTGTTTGATGAAACCTTTCTTATTATGAAAATAATTGAAGAAGGGTACATGGCATATGTTCACAGGTACACATGGATAGAGGGCATAGGTTGAATTTGATGGGAAGGGATGATTATTATTTTTTTTCGAGGGCAATTGGGGTTGGGTGACTTGCCCAGGTTCACGTGGCTGGGTTTTTGTTTGTGTGTTGTGTGTCTGGGGCTGGATCAGAGCTCGGGTCCTTCTGGCTCCGGGGCTGGCTCTCTGCTCGCTGCGCCACCTAGCCGCCCCAAGGAAGGGATGATTCTTAAGGGGTGAAGTCAAGAGGTGAGAGAGGAAAGTGGCAAGAGGAGATGGAGAGAGACAGGGTAGGGTAAACTCTCTCATGTAGAAGAGGCAAGGGGAAGTAGTTGCAGGGGAGGGGAAGAACAGGAAGGCAAAAAAGCAAAAGCATATTCTCATTGAAGTTGGCTCAAGGAAAGAATCACATACATACTAAATGGAATATCTTACCCTCACTCACTCTCCTGTGTAGGGGAAAGGGGGATGAGAGGGGGGATGATGAAGGGGAGGGCATTCTGGGGAGACGGGAGGTTAAAAGTACCCACTATCAAAGAGGGACAGGATCAAAGTAGGGAATGGACCTACTTTGATGTGAGACAGGTGGGAGGGAAATATAAGCAGTCTTTTACAATATATCTACTATGGTAATGTTTTGCATATACATACATATATATATACACACACACACATATATATATATATACATATATATATATATATGTATATATATATATATATATATATATATATATATATATATATATATATATATATATATACACAACACATACTGAATTGCTTATCTTCTCAGCGGCAGTGGGTGACAAGGGAGAAGGGGAATGGATCTGAAAATCGAAGTGTTAAAATTAAATGTTTCATAAGATGTCCAGGCAGTGGGGCTCAGAGATTCAGAGATTCACCTTGCCCTAATGTCAAAGTTGAAGGGGGTATGGGAGAAGATATGGGAGAGCACAGATTGGATGAGGGGATATCTAGTGGGACTGCTATTCTGGGGTGGTGGGTAGGGAAATGATGGGGGAGAAATGTAACTCATAATCTGGTGGAAATGAATGATGTAAACCAGAAGTTAATAGAGCATTTGTTTAATTAAAAAAAAAGAAAGGGTTAGTCCTTTTGTGCTTAGAATCAAAGCAAAAAACTAGTGGCTAAGGGTAGAAGTTACAGAAAAAAAAAGATCTTAAGGAAAATGTACTAATAATTAGAAATCATTGAAAAGAAACAGATTAGTGAGAGGCTAGGTGGCACACTGAACAGAGCACTGGCCCTGGAGTCAGGAGGACCTGAGTTCAAATGTGACCTCAGACACTTAATCAGTTACAAGCCATGTGATCTTAGGGAAGCCATTTAACCCCAGTTACCCCACCTTTCCCCTTCCAAAGAAAAGGCAAAAAATTTAAACATCTTGTAAGTAAATGTTTCCCCATCACTAATGGGAATGCTTTAAATAGAGATGAGATCTTATAAATGACTTGTGATGTACCTTCAAATTCTCTGATTCATCTATTGGAAAGATTATACAAGAACAAATTTTAAGATTGTTATTTATAGTATTTCCTATCAGCACAATCTAAGAATCGAAGTCATGGGTCTCCAATTTGAGAACTCTGAGGTTAGCTATTTAGCAATTTATAATATTCTCTCTCTCTCTCTCTCTCTCTCTCTCTCTCTCTCTCTCTCTCTCTCTCTCTCTCTCTCTCCCCCTCTCTCTGCTTTAGGAAAATATCCTAAAGATTAGATTAGATGGATTGAAATTGTATATTTCATGCAAGAAAACATTTATCTTGCTGATTGAAAAAAATATTTATGCTGACTTGCATCATACATTTCTGAAGGAGCATCTTGCTGTTAAGGTATTGTCTGGCATATTTTATCATCAACAACACCACTACCAACAAAAGAAGCAAATTAGTTATTATTATTACCACCGCCATCATTAATTCTAGAGTAGCTATCCTCATAATCACCATCATGATAGTTTCTATCATTATCAGCACTATTACTATCACTGTCACTATATTATCACCATCACAAGCAAGATGGTCTCTCATCTTACCATTATTATTTTCAGCCTTTATTTCTCTCCTGTACTACACTCCTACATCACCATCTTACTGTGATATATTATTTGTGGGGTATATGACTGGAATTTGAAACTTTCTGTGCCTAAACAGTCAGTCCTTTCCTACCAAAAGTGGCCCTTCCTCCTGCATTATATATTTCTATGAAGACATTATAACACCATTGTTCAATTACCTTGAGTCCACACAACCTGAGTTACCTTTGATTCTTTAACCACCCTCATTCCCTACATAAAATTAGTAGCCATGGTCTACTTCTACTGTATCCCCATATTCATTTTTTCTATACTCACAATTCAATCTCTTTCCTCTCTAATTCAGACCCTTATTGCCTCTGACCCAAATTATTATAAGAGGATAATAACTATTCAATCTTATTTTTATCTCTCCCCTCTATAATCTATCTTCCACAAGCCTGGCAAAACAATCTATGCCACAGGAAGAACTGTGTTACTCTTCTATTCAAAAATTAAAAAAAATCAGTGGATTCCTATTGCTTCTAGGGTATTGGAAATGGAATAGAAAGAATCTCCATACTAACGATGTACTTGCTGCTTGTATGAAGATCAGAGGAGCAAAGACGGGTAGGTGAGTTCTAATACCTAAATGTCTCCAGCACTATATAAGTCCCTAGTTTTTAGTTCCTTGGCTAAAGCTTTATCTAATGGTTCAATTGTCAAAACATTATTTCATTCCAAAATACCTACTCATTTAAAGAAGAATTTTCCAGGTCTTTAGTGATCCTAATCATGGTTCCTTGGTACTTAAACTGCTTCTTTCTGGGTGGCCAGATGATTATTTTCTTTGATGTGGTAATCCTGTATTTTGGCAGTGGCATTCCTGGGTCTTTCCTTTGGGGATTTCTTTAAAAAATACTTTAGTATGATTTTTTTTCTATCTTTAACTTGCCAGGTCCTGTGTGAACCTGACATGATATCTTTAGCAACTAAAATCCTAAATTATACTGTCCTGCAAAAAAAAGGGAGTTTTCCTTTCTCTTCTGTCAGAGCCTGAAAAACCTCCAATCAGAAATCTTCTAAGAGCAAACTTTTCATTTGGTGTTTTTTTTTTTCCTTCTGGTGTGCCTTTCTGTTAGAACTAATCAATATTGTGCCTTATTAATTTAAAATGTTTTTTTTTTTCTTGCATGGTTTCAAAAAGCAACCCCTTCTTTCAGGATTTACATGTTCCATTAAAATATTAATAAATGATATTTTCCAATGCGTCATTTACCACAGTACCTCCCACTTCTATGTCTCTGATATCTTAATGAAAATGGAAGGGAAAATACTTGTGACTTGCTGTAAATTGTTGGTAAAAATCTTGGACAGGGTATGCTAAGGGGGGTGGGGGGGAGAGAGAGGGAGAGAGGGAGAGAGAGAGAGAGAGAGAGAGAGAGAGAGAGAGAGAGAGAGAGAGAGAGAGAGAGAGAGAGAGAAGAGAGAGAGAGAGAGAGAGAGAGAGAGAGAGAGAGAGAATATTTTTGGAAACTTTGTGAATTATTAAAGCTGTGATAGAGGGGGAATACACATTTTCCAGATTACCTACCAATGTCTCATACAAGGTAAAGAAACAAATAGATGTTTATTAACTGGTTTTATGGATTAATTACCAGACATCCATTCAGCAGAGGTTAGTTGCTGAAAGAGGCTAGAAAATTAGTTACCCGCCCTTATTATAGAGGAGAGTAAGTGATATTCCTAGAAATGCAAAATTAGAAATTAGAGTTAATCTAACTATTCTCAAGCATAAGAATCATTTTGCAAAATATATCTCCTGCCTCACCCCACCACACATAAACGCAAACCCATAAATACATTCATAGGTCATTTGAAGAGCTCTGATGAAAAACAATCCAGTACTTCTGTAGGAAGGCCCTTCCATGTTTTGGACTGATCTTTTAGCTAAGTTTTTCTTTAGGGCAACTTGCTATATGTGTACTTGAAACTTCTATACATCTGCCCAACCACTGCCCTCTAGGATCAAGCATGACAGATACACTTCCTTCCTCCACATGACTGCCATTCAAATATTTGAAGACAGCAATCATTTCCCTTCATAACTCTTCATGAGGAAATATCAGCATATGGCTCCCATATCTTCCTGCCGGAGATATCCAAGTTCAGATCCTTTTATAAATAGGTGATAAGTCAGAAGTGTCAGTGGGTGATGTTTACACCCATTTGGCATTAATTAATCACAGTCATATTTATATGATGAATCATGACCTTTGGATCTTAGACATAGTATTTTTCAGAGAAATTAAAAATAAATAAGGGCAACTCAGCTTTTTATATGTAGCATAGTATTGCTTCAGGATGACCAGATCATGTGCTTACTATATGAAGACATTTAGGCATGCAGGAAAATGGAGTGTTTTAGCTTACCACCTCCAGAGCTACAGACTGCTAGCAAAATCTCTTCATTCCAACAGCAACTACCATCAGATGATAGCAGCAGCCGGGATTTAGGCTCACAACCGTTCTTGTAACATTTGCCTGTTATGGGCCAGAGGATCCTGCTGCCCTGGCAGCCCACACATCATAAAACCTTGAAGTACAGGATCTTGCTTGGATCCAGGGCACTTTAATAAACGGCATAATGCAGCCATATGAAATGCCTGGCATCAATATTTCCTCCTAATTAAGTTCAGGAGGACTAAATATTCTTTTCTTTCCTATTCATTCTGTGATATTTTTTTTGTGATGTAGTATATGCAAATTGCTTTTACTGCTGTTAATTTATTTTGGATTTAATTGTTTCTACCCTGGGTTTGCCATTAAAATGGCCATTTTCCTTAAGTGCAAGGATGTTCTAGAATGCTTTAGTGCCACAGAGAAAGACTTTATCACAATTATAAGAATACAAGTCCAAATTGGGAAGGAAAGTAGGGCAATGATGGAGTATTCTCCATTGTGGCCTCTGATGACTTTCATTTGGATGTGAAGGCTGTACTACTGACCTACTCTCAGAACAACATACTCCTTGATTTGCATTCTCCAGTAATGTGAGTGGGTTTATAATATCTCTGTCTTCTTTGTGATTAAAGACTTTCATTTGTAAGATAATGGGTCAGGATCAGAGTGAAGTTTGTGACTGGGGGAGTTGAACAACAATGTTAGACATAGACATGTGCCTTCACCCTCTGTGCTTTTCCACACCATATGAATATGAATGTAGTTGGAAATATTAATATTTCATTGTGTTCTGTTATTTGATAGAAGTTGTTTCCCTATATTGAGAATTATGTTTGCAAGTTTAGTCCTCTGAGACTGTTTATTTACTAACACAACTTGCCTACAGTTAAGGCCTATTATTATCATGGGACAGAGGTGATCTTGGCTATTCTTGTTTATTGCCTGACAGATGACAATATATGTTGTCAACTTCTCTGTAACTTATATAATCTTAAAGAATGACCTGTCACACTGTGAGGTTAAATGCTTTGCCCAGTGTCACACAGATTGAATGTGGAAGAGGCAGTATTGTACCCAAGTACTCCTAACGTGAAGTCACCTCTCTATCTATGCTGACATGCTAACTTTCTAATTTGATATTAGGTTGCATTTAAAGAATATTAGTGTCTAAAAAACATAGAGGTTAGGGTCCTGAAATACACTGCCCCTATAATACCATAGCTAGAATAATGTATTTCAAGTTGAGTACCATATTTTAGAAATATATGTATTAAGTGTTTTGGTGTGACCAGAAGAGTACAAACAGGGTGAAGATTGAATGCGAAATTGCTCAATATAACTGCAGGATCTGTGTATCTTGACATTATGAGTATTGTTGGATTGTTGGGGGGGGGCAGAGTGGAGACACATGGCATCTCTCTTTATGTCTAAGAAAATTTGTCATTTAGAAGAGGCTTTATATTGATTTTGTTTGGTTCTAGAAGGCAGAAGTAAGAGTAAGGAAAGGAGTCTACTGAAATTCAGAGTGTATACTATCGGGGAAAAAACTTCCTAACAAACAGAGTAACTTAAAATTGGAATAAATTACTTCAATAGCAATGAATCTTTTTTTATATGAATACTAAAATGTATCCCATCTGCCTGAATGAAGTACCCCAACCCAGTTAAGCTTTTCTGGAACTCAACTTTTGGATTTGTCTTCATCTTCACTTTTGGGTTTGTTCTATCTTGCCAGGTATGGTGCTATTTATCTAAGGTTGAGGACTTGGCCATATGCACTCAGGTTGACTTGTTGTTATTTGTCCTTCATTTTCTAAGAGGAACAATAGAATGACAGGGTGATGTCTTGACTTTCATATGAAATTGAATTTAAGTCAGGCGGAGTTACAAAAAGTCATCAGCCTCACTCTTTCTTCCAGAGTCTTTGAAGTCCAGTGGCAAGACAAAAGTGAAGATGACTGGCAATGGCTTGGGATGCAATGGATAACCTTGGCATCTTTAATGTCTAACCAAGCTCTATGTACATCACATTAACTGCTTCGACTAGCTGTTGGAACACATTATTCTTATCCATCCATACCACTGGGGGAAATCTTCACATGCTTGGGGTAGACCTCCCCCTACTGCACCATTGGAGTTGAGGCAAGTTATTTAATCTAACCTGTTCTAGCCCATCTGCTGAGACAGCTTTTTATTTTAAATGGGATGTTACTGTTGCATATGCTAAAGCTTATTGGAGTCACTGATGAGAACTGGATGACAGGTAAATACCAAAGGTGGATGAGCAGCCATGAAAATGGCTCAATAAGTCTTCATACCAGAGATACTAGTCCAAACTGAACACACATACAGTAGCTATCTACAATATATTGTTATCCACATTCCTTTAGTGTATTATTTTCCATTCCTTATTCTTCTTAAATTTTATATAAACATTGAATAATATAATATAAAGGAATAGAATAATAAAATCTCTGAATTGAAAAAAAAACTTTATAGATCCTTTTGTTCAATATCTGCCAAGTACACTGCCTTCTATAGCATCATCAATGCTGCTTGACAACTCTGGAGAAAAGGAAGTCACTATTTCATGAGGCAGGAATTAAACTTTTAGATGGTTCTAATTGTGAGAAAATTATTTTATGCTAAATATCTTTTTTACAAAAATGTTTTTTTCTTAGAATTTCTTTTCCTTAAAAAATAAAATCTAACACAAAACTAGTATATTTCTCAGTAAACCATGTTTTCAAAATTCTCTAATTTTAAGCATTGTGATAAGCATATTCTTTTATACCTGATCCCAATTATCTTTACTGATCATCAGTGTACTTCCTACATATGTTTGTGATAGGATTTAGTTCATGCCCAGACTATCTAAAATGACATTATTTATGTGGGAAATACTTTGGACCTACTTATTGGATACAAGGAAACTGGTGCATGTATGGAAAATCTATATCAATTTACTCCATTTTGGAAGTAGCCTTTTTACTTTACCTACATAGCCTAGAAATGTATACATCCTTAAATCTTTATCATGAGGCATATTGATTTTCTTTTCCAGTGAATCTAGGAGTAGAGGACTTATTCATTTACATCCAGTGCCACCATGCAATGGATGGGAGGGAAGGTCCTAAAGCCTATATACCCCCTCTTAGACCATATGTCTACAAAAATGGTACTGGGATTTTGATTCTTTTTGTTTGTTTGGTTTATTTATCTTTTTTGTTTCTATGATCAAGGAGTTTAGTCTCCAACCTCAGAGCTAGAGGTGTCTGACCCATGATTCTAGGAAAGATGTCAAAGCTGATTCAATGGGGAAAGTTTGAGGAATAGTGGTTGGGGTAGCAGCCCAGTGGGGATTTGGTCTTAAAGTAGATGGCATTAAAGCTATTTAAGTACTGAAGTATAAACCTAATCACTATCCTATTTCCAGAGCCTGACATGGTATGGGATTAAACCTTGGGGAAAATGTTTGCCCTAATTATATTTTTTATATTTTATATTATTTTGAAAATTTAATCTGATGAAAGTCATTAAATAGAACTGGTTAGTCCATTAAAATACAAGGAACAAGGGTACTGTAGCTTCTATCCAATGGCAGAAATTAGAGTTCCCATTCCCTATACTTTTCAAGGGTACTGGAGAACTCTGAGAGAGGGATAGAATGGGACATATTTGGCCTTCAGAGAGTAGGACCATAGCAAACCCTCACTGAATATACTTCTGTAACTTCAGGACAGCTTAGTACTAAAAACCATTCAAATTAACTCCTTGAAGCGCCATTTTCCTGGCTAGCCCAGCAAAATGGAATACTTTTTGCAACTTTCCTCTTTCAAAATATGCTGTTAAAGTAACCTCATAAATGTCATCCACCTTTCTCTTCAGAACTCTCCAGTCCTGTCAAAAAGGCTGAAGCAAGAGAGAAGAGGGAAAATTATTTAACAAGTAATTTACCTTATCTGCACAGAAGCTCTGAGGATTCTCCATACAGAAATGTCCAATTCAAAGTAGCTTCTTTAGAAGGAAATGAAAATAATCCTTAATCCTGTCATTTTCTAACTTTTTGAACAAAACTGCAGATATGACTTTTTTTCATTAGCAAGTAGTTTTCCTGGAGCAACAGTAGAAGATACAAAGTTGCTTAAGTTCTTTGCTTATGGTTATGAAAATTTCAAATTTATCAAAAACTATTATTTAGTATACTCTTCAAATCAAATGCATTTTAGGTCATTGAAAATTTAACAAATCTGTGAAAAACTGCAGATCTAGACCATGTGTACATAGAAGAGGTCCAGAGTCAAAGTGATACTATTTTGAGAGAAGTAAGGAATTAGTTCTCAAGACATGAAAAAAGGAAATATATAAAAGACTTCAGGAAAAAAAAATGTGTTTTTTTGTTACAAGAAGTGAATGAATTTTTGTGTGTGTGTGTGCTTTTTGGAGGGCAATTGGGGTTAAGTAACTTGCCCAAGGTCACACGGCTAGGTTTTTGTTTTGTGTGTGCATTAAGTGTCTGAGGCCAGCTCCAAACTCAAGTCCTTCTGACTCCAGGGCCAACGCTCTACTCACTGTGCCACCTAGCCGCCCCATTGAATGAATTTTTAATGTGAAAGAAACATTATTGATAACTGAAGAATGTGTCTAATTTTTATTTCAACGTATTTAATGAAGAAATGTACACAGTATTATCAATGATATGTTTAGTTTCTTCTTTTAATAGGATTTTATTTTTATAATTGCATATAAAGATAATTATAACATTATTTTTTGGTCTTTATTAATTTGTTTATTTACTTTTAGTTTACAAGATTCAGTTCCACAATTCCTTGAGTTTCAAATTTTCTCTCCCTCCCTCCCCTTCTCCCCACCATGGTAGTATACAATCAAGTAAAGGATCTGCAAATACTTTCACATTAGACATTAGTTAGGTTATAAAGAATAATTGTATCAGATGGAATGAACAATGGGAAAGAGGAAATAAAACCAAACAAAAAAAAGAGCAGGTAATTTGCTTCAATCTGGATTCAAACTCAGTTCTTTCTAATTCTTTCTCTGGATTTAGACATCTCTCTTCATCATGAGTCGTTTGGGGTTGACTTATAACCCTGCATTGCTGAGAAAAGTCCAGTCTATCAAAGTTGGTCATCACACATACATTGTGTTTGTAATTGTGTATAAATTTCTCCTGGTTCTACACTTCTTACTCAGCATCAGTTTGTATAAGCCTCTCCACGTAAATATGAAGTCCATCTGCTCCTCATTTCTTATAGCAAAATAAGATGGGCACCCGTTAACATTAATTTTTGATAAAATTCTGACTTAAAAATGTCCCTCTGGTGAAGCAAGGCATGGAGACAAGATGGTGGAGTAGAGGCAGGAACTTGTCTTGAGCTCCCTCTACAACAGCCTCCAATAATGTAAAATATGACTGAAAACAAATTTTAGAGCTACAGAACCCAAAAAGTGATAGAGAGAAACAAATCTCCTGCTGAAGGCAGCTTGGCAGGCTAACAGGAAGGGTCTATCCCACCAAGCTGGAAGCTATGTGCACATATGTGAGCCACAGGGCAGGCCTGACCAGTGGCACAGACCAGCCAGAAAAGACTTCAGGATAGTGAATCACCAGCATCTATGGTGGTTGCCAGTCTTCTCAATCCATAAATGTGAAAGAGAAAGTAAAAGGTCAGTGCAGAACTCTATTGGAACTGGATGATTGAGGAGGGAGGTATGGCCCATGCCCCCAGGGCAAGAAGTGACTGAAGCATTATGGTTGCTTTGGAGATCCTAGCCTGTAGATTGTAGGGGGAACAAGTGGTCATTCAGAGGGTAATCCCTCTTGCTTTGACCTGCTTGGATCTGGATTATGGTCTTGGGTGGTGGTCCTGAGGTGTGTGGCCAGTGTGCAGAGCTTGGTGTGTCTGTAGAGGGGGAACCCTCCTCATATGTCAAGGAAAATCAAGGAAGCGAAGTGGGGGAAAAATTGAGAAGAGAAATGAGAATGATGCAAGAAAATCATGAAAATCATGAAAAGCAAGTCAACAGCCAGCTAAAGAAGACTCAAAAATACTAAAGAAAATAACACTTCAAAAATAGACTAACTCAAATGGCAAAAGAAGCCCAAATAGCCAATGAGGAGAAGAATGCCTTAAAAGTCAAATTTCCAGGGCGGAGCTAAGATGGCAGAGTAGAAACAGCACATCCAAGCCACTCTGCCACCAGATTGCCCCCAAACTATGTAAAAGGGGACTCTGAATAACTTCTGGAGCTCCAGCATTCACAGAACAACACAGAGAAGCTAACCTCCCACTGAAGACAGCCCAGCAGCCCTGCAGGAAGGACCAGCACAGCACTCTGGGAGCCAGCAGCTCACAGCACTCAGAGTGTGGGGAACCAAGCCGAGCAGAGCCCAGGTCCCTGTGAGCCGAGGTTTTAACCCCAGGGCCACAGGGCCAGCAGCTGGCTGGAGAGACCCCAGAACACCAGCAGCTGTGGAGACTCCAGAATTATCAACATAGACATGCCTAGGACCAAGTAAGAGGTTAGTGCCCTATGGACTTTGGGACCAGCATTTGGGGAATGTGTCAGCTTCCTACCCTGGGGGCTAGAAGCCGCTGAGGAGACACGCCATTTTGTAGTTCGCAGAGGCAGCTCCAGCTCCTGGCCTGCGAAGTGTAGGGGGATCCAGCAATCAGTCTTGGGGGGTAATCGCTCTTACGTTAACCTCCCTGGATCTGGATTGTGATCTAGGGTGGAAGTCGTGGGGGGGGGGGGAGGTTACAGCTTGCCAGCAACGGAAGTTGCCCTCCCACACGTTTGGGATGAAAATTCCCCTATCTGTCACAAAAACATACAGTGGCAAAAAGCCCAAAAGTCAAGCAATTAAGTGGCAACACGCCAAGGCAAAGGAAACAGAAAAATGCAACCCTAGACTCCTATTTTGGGGGCATAGAGCGGGAAAAAGACTGTGAGGTCAGAAGTCCTGCTCCAAAAGACACAGGGGAAAACATGAGCAGGTTGCAGGCCATAGAGAGCCTTAAGAAGGACTTTAAAAATCAAATAAGAGAAGTGGAGGAAAAATTGGAAAGATGAATGAGAAGGATGCAGGAAAAGTATGAAATGAGGGTCAAAAGCTTGACTGAGGAAAACAACACCTTAAAAATAGACTAACTGAAAAGGCAAAGGAGGCCCAAAAGGGCAATGCGGAGAAGAATACCTTAAAAAGTCCAATTTGCCAGATGGAAAAAGAATCTCAAAAGCTCACTGAGGAGATTCATTCCTTCAGAGTTAGACTGGAGCAAATAGAAGCTAATGACTTTATGAGAAATCAAGATGATGTTAAGCAGATCCAAACAAATGAAAGAGTAGAAGGCACTGTGAAATATCTCATGGGAAAAACCACTGACCTGGAAAATAGATCCAGGAGAGACAATTTAAAAATTATTGGACTACCCAAAAGCCATGATCAAAGAAAGAACCTAGAAATCACCCTTCAAGAAATTCTCAAGGAAAATGATGTTTTAGATCCAGAGGGCAAAATAGAGGTTGAAATAATCCACTGATTGCCTCCTGAAAAGGTTCCCAAAAAGAAAACACCTAGGAATTTTATAGCTGTGTTCCAGAACTCCCAGATCAAGGAGAAAATACTACAAGCAGCCAGGAAGAAACAATTTCAATATTGTGGAAACACAATCAAAATAGCCCAGGACCTGGCAGCTTCTACACTGAGGGATTGAAGGGCATGGAATATGATATTCCGGAGGGCAAAAGAACTGGGAATGAACCCAAGGGTCACCTACCCAGCAAAACTGAGTATTTTGTTTCAGGGGAAAATATGGTCATTCAGTGGAATAGAGGACTTTCAAACATCTTGAGGAAAAAAACTGGAGTTGAATAGAAAATTTGACATCCAGACAGAAGAAGCAAGAGATGCCTGAGAAGGTAATCAGGGAAAAGAAATCAAAAGGAACTTATCACTATTGAACTATTTACATTCCTATATGCAAAAACAACAATTGTGACTGATGATATCTTTCTCACTATGAAAATAATGGAAGAAGGGGGTGTGGTCATATGAATACATATGTGAATGTGTGTGTATATATGGATAGAGACCATAGGTTGAATTTGTTGGGAAGGGAGAATACTCAAGGGATGAAATTATGAGGTGAGAGAGGAAAGTGGCAAGCGGAGATGGGGAGAGACAGGGTAGGGTATACTATCTCATGTAGAAGAAGCAAGGGGAAGTGGTTGCAAGGGAGGGGGAGAATAGGAAGGCAAAAAGGCAAAACCACATTCTCATTGAATTTGGTTCAGGGAGAGAATGACATACATGCTAAATGGGATATCTCAACCAGCAGCAGAATAGGTTGGAAGGGGGAAGAGAGGAGGGATGATGAATGGGAGGGCATCCTTGGGGGGAGGGGAGGTTGGAAGTACCCACTATAGAAGAGGGACAGGATCATGTAGGGAATGGACCAGGTGGGTGGTGGGATGAGTGGGAGGGAATTATAAGCAGCCTTGTACAATATATCTACTATGATAATGTTTTGCATAGCTAGACATGTACAACATATACTGAATTTTTAAAATTAATTTATTAGTTTAGTTTCAGTTAACAAGTTTCAATTCCATAGTTCCTTGATTTTCAAATTTCCTTTACTTCCCTGCCCCCTCCCCACACAACAGCATATATTCCAGTATATGATTTGCAAATGCATTCATATTAGACAGTATTCCAATTAGAAAGGCGTATTGTACTAGGTGGGATGAAAGATGGTAAGGAAGAAATAAAACAAAACAATGAAAATAACAAGATCATTTCGTTTGCTTCCATCAGGATTTAGGTTCAGTTCTTTCTAGTTATATTTCTGGATGGCGTTTTTCTTACTTTCTTGAGTCTTTCAGGATTACCTTATATCACTGCATTGCTGAAAAGAGTCCAGTCTGTCATAGTTGGTCATCACAGATATGGTATGTCTGTGATTGTATACAGATTTCTTCTGATTCTACTCTTCTCGCTCAGCATCAGTTTCTATAAGTCTCTCCAGGTAATTATGAAATCTGTCACCTCTTCATTTCTTATAGCACAATAATATTCCCTTACATTCATATACTACAACTTGTTTAGCCATTCCCCAATTGGTGGGCACCCTTTCAGTTTCCAATTCTTTGCAACCACAAAAAGGGCTGCTAAAATATTTTTGTACATATGTGTCTTCCACCCACTTCTATGATCTCTTTGGGTTATAACCCTAGAAGTGGTATGGCTGGGTCAAAGGGTATGAAATTATTTATAATCCTTTGGGCATAATTCCAGATTGCTCTCCAGAATGGTTGGATAAGTTCACAACTCCAACAGCAATGTATTAGTGTTCCAATTTGTCCACATCCTCTCCAGCATTTGTCACTTTCTTGTTTTGTCATCTTAGCCAATCTGACTGGAGGGATGTGGTATCTCAGAGTTGTTTTGATTTGCATTTCTCTAATTAATAGTGGTTTAGAGCATTTCTTCATAAATACCTCCCTAAAAAAGGAACTTCAAAAAATAACTGAAGACCGTAATTCAATAAAAATTAGAAACAATCAAATTGAAGCTCAGAACTCTATGATGCAGCAAGAGTCAATAAAACAAAACAAGATGATCAAAAAATTGCAAGAAAATATAAAATATCTCACTGGAAAAATAACTGACCTAGAGAACAGATCCAGGAGAGACAACTTAAGAATTACTGGTCTACCAGAAAGCCATGATGAAAAAAGCAGCCTAGACAACATCCTCCAAGAGATTGTCAAAAAAAAAAAAAAAACTGTCCTGAGGTCCTGGAATCAGAAGATAAAATAACTATCGACAGAATTCACCGGACTCCTCCTGAGAGAGATCCCAAACCGAAAACTCCAAGAAATATAGTAGCCAAATTACAGAATTACAAGATTAAAGAAAAAATTCTACAAGCAGCCAAAAAGAAACAATTCACATATCGAGGAACTACAGTTAGGATCACACAGGACCTAGCAGCTTCTACATTAAAAGAGCGGAGGGACTGGAATTTGATATTTTGTAGGGCAAAAGAGCTAGGACTACAACCAAGGATTAACTACCCGGCAAAACTGAGCAAAATCTTCCAGGCAAGGAGATGGTTGTTTAATGAAATAAGGGACTTCCAGATGTTCCTGATGAAAAAGCCAGAGGTCAATGGAAAATTTGATCTCCAATTATAAGACTCAAGAAAGACATAAAAAGGTAAACAAGAGAAACACAGACTCACACATGCATAAGCGCACACACCCACACCCACAAACACACACTCATTACTTGGGATGCAACAAGATCAATATGTTCACATCCCTATATGAGGAGCTGATAACTGTCAATATTCAAAATCTTTATGATTATCATGACCTTCAAAAGGGTTATATTTAGATAGAGGGTGTGGGTATGAATGCACTAACCTGATGTCTAAAAAAAAAACTATTAAGGGGATCAAAGGTACTGTAATGGGAAAAAGGAAAGGATGAGCTAGGAAAAGGTAAAATATGCCATCTGAAGGGACATTAAAACACACTATAGAAGAGGGGAAAGAAAGAGAGAGAGGAACATCATTTAAACACTATTCTCACTGGTTCTGGTTCAAAGAGGGATCAACTTAAATCAGTGAAGTTTAAGATTTTAAAGTGAATAGACACATAAAACATTAAATAGAGGAAAAGGAGGGGGGAGAGGAGCGATGTTTGAAATTTACTCTCATTGGTTTGGAATCAAACGGGGGGTAACTCACTCTGATAAGTATAAAAACTTACTTCGTCCTATAGAAAGCAGAAGGGTAAGGGGGGGTGTAAAAGAGGAGACTAAAGGGGGGGATTAGAAGGGAGGGAAACAGTAATAAGGGGAGAGGGTAGGTTAAGAAGAGGGATCACTGGGTGGGAACACTGAGGGAGGGGGTGGGCAAAAGGGAAAACTTCAAGGAGGGGAAGGGAGAAACAAAAACATAAACAGGGGAGGGAATAGGATGGAGGGGAAGAGACAGATAGTCATTATTACTGTGAATGTGAATGGGATGAAATCTCCCATAAAACAGAGGCTGATAACAGAATGGATTAAAAACCATAATCCTACAATATGCTGTCTACAAGAAACACATTTGAAACAAAGGGATACCCACAGGGTAAGGGTAAAAGGTTGGAGTAAGGGGGGCGGAGCCAAGATGGCGGAGTAGAAACAGCTCGTCCAAGCCTCTCTGCCCCCAGATTCTCCACAAACTATGTAAAAAAAGACTGTGAACAACTTCTGGAGCCCCAGCACCCACAGAACGACACAGAGAAGCTAACCTCCCGCTGAGGACAGCCCAGCACCCTGCAGGAAGGACCAGCGCAGTGGTCTGGGAGCCGGCAGCGCGCAGAGCCAGGAGCCGAGCCGAGCCCAGGTCCACGTGAGCCGAGGTTTTAGCCCCAGGGCGGCAGGGCCAGCAGCCGGCTGGAGGAACCCCAGAACACCAGGAACTGTGGAGACGCCAGAATTATCAACATAGACTTGCCTAGGACAAAGTAAGAGGTTAGTGTCCTATGGACTTTGGGACCTGTATTTGGGGAATGCGTCAGCTCCCTCCCCTGGGGGCTAGAAGCTGCTGAGGAGACACGCCACTGTGCAGTTTTCAGAGGCATTTCCGGCTCCCAGCCTACAAATCGTGGGGAGATCCAGCGATCAGTCTTGGGGGTAATCGCTCTTGCTTTAACCTCCCTGGATCTGGATTGTGATCTAGGGTGGAAGTTGTGGGTGGGTTTACAGCTTGCCAGAAATGGAAGTTGCCCCCCCACACGTTCGGGACGAAAATTCCTCTATCTGGCCTTAAAGCCATAGTGTGGCAACAAGCCCAAAAGTCAAGCAATTAAGTGGCAACATGCCAAGGCAAAGGAAACAGAAAAATGCAACCATAGACTCCTATTTTGGGGGCATAGAGCAGGAAAAGGACTGTGAGGTCAGAAGTCCTGCTCCAAAAGCCCCAGGGGAAAACATGAGTGGGTTGCAGGCCATAGAGGACCTTAAGGAGGACTTTAAAAATCAAATAAGAGAGGTGGAGGAAAAATTGGAAAGAGAAATGAGAAGGATGCAGGAAAAGTATGAAATGAGGGTCAACAGCCTGACTGAGGAAAACAACACCTAAAAAAATAGACTAGCTCAAATGGCAAAGGAGGCCCAAAAGGGCATTGAGGAGAAGAATGCCTTAAAAAGTCGAATTTGCCAGATGGAAAAAGAATCTCAAAAGTTCACTGAGGAGATTCATTCCTTCAGAGTTAGACTGGAGCAAATGGAAGCTAGTGACTTTATGAGAAATCAAGATGCTGTTAAGCAGATCCAAACAAACGAAAGATTAGAAGGCAATGTGAAATATCTCATGGGAAAAAAACCACTGACCTGGAGAATAGATCCAGGAGAGACAATTTAAAAATTATTGGACTACCTGAAAGCCATGATCAAGGAAAGAACCTAGAAATCACCCTTCAGGAAATTCTCAGGGAAAACTGCCCTGATGTTTTAGATCCAGAGGGCAAAATAGAGGTTGAAAGAATCCACCGATCACCTCCTGAAAAGATCCCAAAAAGAAAACTCCCAGGAATATTATAGCCAGGTTCCAGAATCCCCAGATCAAGGAGAAAATACTACAAGCAGCCAGGAAGAAACAATTTCAATATTGTGGAAACACAATCAGAATAGCCCAGGACCTGGCAGCTTCTACACTGAGGGATCGAAGGGCATGGAATATGATATTCCAGAGGGCAAAAGAACTGGGAATGAACCCAAGGGTCACCTACCCAGCAAAACTGAGTATTTTGTTTCAGGGGAAAATATGGTCATTCAGTGGAATAGAGGACTTTCAAGCATTCTTGAGGAAAAAACCAGAGTTGAATAGAAAATTTGACATCCAGACGCAAGAAGTAGAGATGCCTGAGAAGGTAATCAGGGAAAAGAAATCAAAAGGAACTTATCAAAGTTGAACTATTTACATTCCTATATGGAAAAGCAATATCTGTGACTGATGATATCTTTCTCACTATGAAAATAATGGAAGAAGGGGGTGTGGTCATATGAATACATATGTGAATGTGTGTGTATATGGTTACAGTTACATATGGATAGAGGGCATAGGTTGATTTTGTTGGGAAGGGAGAATACTCAAGGGATGAAATTATGAGGTGAGAGAGGAAAGTGGCAAGAGGAGATGGGGAGAGACATGGTAGGGTAAACTATCTCATGTAGGGGAAGTGGGTGCAAAGGAGGGGGAGAATAAGGAAGGCTAAAAAGGCAAAACCACATTCACATTGAATTTGGTCCAGGGAGAAAATGACATACATACTAAATGGGATATCTCAACCTGCAGCAGGATAGGGGGAAGGGGGATGAGAGGAGAATGATGGATGGGAGGGCATCCTTGGGGTGAGGGGAGGTTGGAAGTACCCACTATAGAAGAGGGACAGGATCATGTAGGGAATGGACCAGGTGGGGGTGGGATGAGTGGGAGGAATTATAAGCAGCCTTGTACAATATATCTACTATGATAATGTTTTGCATAGCTAGACATGTACAACATATACTGAATTACTTATCTCCCAAGAGGGAATGGGTGACAAGGGAGGAAGGAAATGGATCTGAAATTCGAGGTCTTAACATTAAATGTTTCAAATATATATAAATACTATTATTAATACTCTTTTGCCTATAATAGGGAGATAAGATGTGCAGGCATTGGGACACAAAGATTCACCTTCCTCTAATGGAAAAGTCGATGGGGGTATGGGAGAAGGTATGAGAGAGAGCAGATTGGAGGAAGCAATATCTTGTGGGACTACTATTCTGGGAGGTTGGGTAGGGGAATAATGGAGGGAAAATGATTGTAACTCAAAATCTGGCGGAAATGAATGATGTAAAACAGAAGTTAATAAAGTATTTGTTTAAAAAAAAAAAAAGGTTGGAGTAAAATTTATTATGCCTCAGCTAAATTAAAAAAAGCAGGGGTAGCAATACTTATCTCAGATAAAGCAAAAGCAAAAATAGATCTAATTAAAAGAGATAAGGAAGGAAATTATATCCTACCAAAAGGCACCATTGAGAATGAAGCAATATCACTACTTCATATATATGCACCAAGTAGCATAGCATCTAAATTCCTAGAGGAGAAGTTAAAGAATTAGAGGAAGAAATAGATAGCAAAACTATACTAGTGGGGGACCTTAATCTCCCCCTCTCTGAACTCGATAAATCTAACCTCAAAATAAACAAGAAAGAAGTTAAGGAGGTGAATAGAATCTTAGAGAGACTAGATATGATGGATCTCTGGAGAAAACTGAATGGGGATAAAAAAGGAATTTACTTTCTTCTCAGCAGTGCATGGTACATACTCAAAAATAGACCATGTACTAGGGCATAAAAACCTCACAATCCAGTGCAGAAAGGCAGAAATATTAAGCGCAGCATTGTCAGATCATGATGCAATAAAATTATATGCAATAAAGGGCCATGGAAAGATAGACTAAAAACTAATTGGAAATTAAACAATTTAATCCTAAAAAATTGGTGGGTCAAACAAGAAATTATAGAAACAATCAACAATTTTATTCAAGAGAATGATAATAATGAAACAACATACCAAAATTTGTGGGATGCACTAAAGGCAGTTCTCAGGGGAAGTTTTATATCCCTGAGTGCATATTTAATTAAAGCAAAGAGAAGGAAGGTCAATGAATTAGACATGCATTTGAAAAAGCTAGAAAAAGAACAAATTGAAAATTCCCAATTAAGTACTAAATTAGAAATATTGAAAACCAAAGGTGAGATTAATAAAATTGAAATTAAGAAAACCATTGAAATAATAAATAAAACTAAGAGCTGTTTTTATGAAAAAATCAACAAAATTGATAGACCCTTAGTCAATATGATAAAAAAAAGAAAGAAGAAAACCAAATTATGAGTATCAAAAATAAAGAGGGTGAATCTACCTCCAATGAAGAGGAAATCAAAAAAATAATGAGGAATTATTTTTCCCAATTGTATGCACATAAATATGACAATCTTAGTGAAGTGGATGAATATTTACAAAATCACAAGTTGCCCAGATTAACTGAAGAGGAAGTGAATTACCTAAATAACCCCATCTCAGAAAAAGAAATCAAACAAGCCATCAAAGAACTCCCTAGGAAAAAAATCTCCAGGGCCAGATGGGTTTACTAGTGAATTCTATCAAATATTTAAAGAACAATTGGTTCCAATACTCTACAAACTATTTGGGAAAATTAGTGAAGAAGGAGTCCTACCAAACTCTTTCTATGACACAAATATGGTACTTATTCCTAAATCAGGAAGAGATAAAACAGAGAAAGAAAATTATAGACCAATTTCCCTCATGAATTTAGACACAAAAATTCTAAATAAAATATTAGCCAAAAGACTCCAACAACTTATCACAAAAATAATACACTCTGATCAGGTAGGATTCATTCTAGGAATCAAAGGATGGTTTAATATTAGGAAAACCATCAGTATAATTGAGCACATCAACAATAAAACTAGCAGAAACCACTTGATCATCTCAATAGATGCAGAAAAGGCTTTTGACAAAGTACAACACCCATTTCTATTAAAAACACTAGAAAGTATAGGAATAAATGGAGCCTTCCTCAAAATAGTTGATAGCATCTATTTAAAACCATCAGCAAGTATTATATGCAATGGGGATAAACTAGAAGCCTTTCCAATAAGATCAGGAGTGAAACAAGGCTGTCCACTATCAACCCTCTTATTCAATCTGTTACTAGAAACACTAGCAGTAGCAATTAGAGAGGAAAAAGAAATCAAAGGAATCAAATTAGGTAAAGAAGTGACCAAGCTATCACTCTTCGCAGATGATATGATGATATACTTAGAGAATCCTAGAGAATCAAGTAAAAAACTACTAGAGACAATAAATAAATTTGGCAAAGTTGCAGGATATAAAATAAACCCACATAAATCCTCAGGATTCCTGTATATCTCTAATGAAACTCAACAGCAAGAGATAGAAAGAGAAATCCCTTTTAAAGTCAATGTAGACATTATAAAATATTTGGGAATCTTCTTGCCAAAACAAACCCAGAATCTATATGATCACAACTACAAAACACTTCTCACACAAATAAAAGCAGATCTAAATAGTTGGAAAAATATCAATTGCTCATGGCTGGGTCCAGCTAATATAATAAAAATGACAATTTTACCCAAACTAAACTATATATTTAGTGCCATAGCAATCAATTTACCAAAAAACTACTTTCTAGAGTTAGACAAAATAACAACAAAATTTATTTGGATAAACAAACGGTCTAGAATATCAAGGGAATTAATGAAAAGAAACGCTAGGGAAGGTGGACTAGCTATGCCAGATCTCAATCTGTATTACACAGCAGCAGTCATCAAAACTGCTTGGTACTGGCAGAGGTGTAGAGTAGTGGATCAATGGAATAGATTAGGTGCAGGAGACCCAGCAGTTAATGAATATAGCAATCTATTGTTCGATAAACCCAAAGACCCCAGTTTTTGGCATAAGAATGCAGTATTTGGGGGCAGAGCCAAGATGGCAGAGTAGAAACAGCTCTTCCAAGCCTCTCTGCCCCCAGAATCCCCACAAACTATGTAAAAAAGGACTGTGAACAACTTCTGGAGCCCCAGCACCCGCAGAACGACACAGAGAAGCTAACCTCCCGCTGAGGACACCCCAGCAGCCCTGCAGGAAGGACTAGCGCAGCGGTCTGGGAGCCGGCAGCACGCAGAGCGCAGAGCGCTGGAGCCGAGCCGAGCCCAGGTCCTCGTGAGCCGAGGTTTTAGCCCCAGGGTGGCAGGGCCAGCAGCCGGCGGGAGGAACCCCAGAACAACAGGAGCTTTGGTGAGTCCAGAATTATCAACATAGACATGCCTAGGACAAAGTAAGAGGTTAGTGTCCTATGGACTTTGGGACCTGTATTTGGGGAATGCGTCAGCTCCCTCCCCTGGGGGCTAGAAGCCGCTGAGGAGACACGCCATTTTGTAGTTATCAGAGGCAGCTCTGGCTCCCAGCCTACAAATCGTGGGGAGATCCAGCGATCAGTCATGGGGGGTAGTCGCTCTTGCTTTAACCTCCCTGGATCTGGATTGTGATCTAGGGTGGAAGTTGTGGGTGGGTTTATAGCTTGCCAGAAACAGAAGTTGCCCCCCCACAAGTTCAGGACGAAAATTCCTCTAGCTGGCCTTAAAGCCATAGTATGGCAACAAGCCCAAAAGTCAAGCAATTAAGTGGCAACATGCCAAGGCAAAGGAAACAGAAAAATGCAACCCTAGACTCCTATTTGGGGGCATAGAGCGGGAAAAGGACTATGAGGTCAGAAGTCCTGCTCCAAAAGCCCCAGGGGAAAACATGAGCGGGTTGCAGGCCATAGAGGACCTTAAGAAGGACTTTAAAAATCAAATAAGAGAAGTGCAGGAAAAATTAGAAAGAGAAATGAGAAGGATGCAGGACAAGTATGAAATGAGGGTCAACAGCCTGACTGAGGAAAACAACACCTTAAAAAATAGACTAGCTCAAATGGCAAAGGAGGCCCAAAAGGGCAATGAGGAGAAGAATGCCTTAAAAAGTTGAATTTGCCAGATGGAAAAAAGAATCTCAAAAGTTCACTGAGGAGATTCATTCCTTCAGAGTTAGACTGGAGCAAATGGAAGCTAGTGACTTTATGAGAAATCCAGATGCTGTTAAGCAGATCCAAACAAACGAAAGATTAGAAGGCAATGTGAAATATCTCATGGGAAAAACCACTGACCTGGAGAATAGATCCAGGAGAGACAATTTAAAAATTATTGGACTACCTGAAAGCCATGATCAAGGAAAAGAACCTAGAAATCACCCTTCAAGAAATTCTCAAGGAAAACTGCCCTGATGTTTTAGATCCAGAGGGCAAAATAGAGGTTGAAAGAATCCACTTATCACCTCCTGAAAAAGACCCCAAAAAGACAACTCCCAGGAATATTATAGCCAGGTTCCAGAATCCCCAGATCAAGGAGAAAATACTACAAGCAGCCAGGAAGAAACAATTTATATATTGTGGAAACACAATCAGAATAGCCCAGGACCTGACAGCTTCTACACTGAGGGATTGAAGGGCATGGAATATGATATTCCAGAGGGCAAAAGAACTGAGAATGAACCCAAGGGTCACCTACCCAGCAAAACTGAGTATTTTTTTCAGGGGAAAATATGGTCATTCAGTGGAATAGAGGACTTTCAAGCATTCTTGAGGAAAAAACCAGAGTTGAATAGAAAATTTGACATCCAGACAGAAGAAGCAAGAGATGCCTGAGAAGGTAATCAGGGAAAAGAAATCAAAAGGAACTTATCAAAGTTGAACTATTTACATTCCTATATGGAAAAGCAATAACTGTGACTGATGATATCTTTCTCACTATGAAAATAATGGAAGAAGGGGGTGTGGTCATATGAATACATATGTGAATGTGTGTGTATATGGTTACAGTTATATATGGATAGAGGGCATAGGTTGAATATGTTGGGAAGGGAGAATACTCAAGGGATGAAATTATGAGGTGAGAGAGGAAAGTGGCAAGAGGAGATGGGGAGAGACAGGGTAGGGTAAACTATCTCATGTAGAAGAAGCAAGGGAAGTGGTTGCAAAGGAGGGGGAGAATAGGAAGGCAAAAAAGGCAAAACCACATTCACATTGAATTTGGTTCAGGGAGAAAATGACATACATACTAAATGGGATATCTCAACCTGCAGCAGGATAGGGGGAAGGGGGATGAGAGGAGGGATGATGGATGGGAGGGCATCCTTGGGGTGAGGGGAAGTTGGAAGTACCCACTATAGAAGAGGGACAGGATTATGTAGGGAATGGACCAGGTGGGGGGGTGGGATGAGTGGGAGGGAATTATAAGCAGCCTTGTACAATATATCTACTATGATAATGTTTTGCATAGCTAGACATGTACAACATATACTGCATTACTTATCTCCCAAGAAGGAATGGGTGAAGCTTGTAATAGGGAAATAAGATGTGCAGGCATTGGGACACAAAGATTCACCTTCCTCTAATGGAAAAGTCGAGGGGGGTATGGGAGAAGGTATGGGAGAGAGCAGATTGGAGGAAGTGATATCTTGTGGGACTACTATTCTGTGAGGTTGGGTAGGGCAATAATGGGGGGAAAATGATTGTAACTCAAAATCTGGCGGAAATGAATGATGTAAAACAGAAGTTAATAAAGCAGTTGTTTTAAAAAAATTAATAAAATAACAAAAATAAGAATGTAGTATTTGACAAAAACTGCTGGGAAAACTGGAATACAGTATGGCAGAAACTGGGCATAGACCATTATCTAACACCATATACCAAAATCAAGTCCAAATGGGTGCATGATCTAGGTGTAAAGGATGATACTGTAAGCAATTTGGGAAAGCAAGGAATAGTTTACCTGACAGATCTGTGGAGAGGGGAAGACTTTAGGACCAAACAAGAATTAGAGAGCATTATAAAATGCAAAATGGATAATTTTGATTGCATTAAGTTGAAAAGCTTCTGTACAAACAAAGCCAATGTAACCAAGATCAAGAGGAAGGTGTGAAATTGGGAAAGAATTTTTACAACTTGTGTCTCTGATAAAGGACTCATTTCTAAAATTTATAGAGAATTGAGCCAAATCTATATGAATTCAAGTCATTCCCCAATTGACAAGTCGTCAAATGATATGAACAGGAAATTTTCAGAGAAAGAAATTAAAGATATCTATAAGCATATGAAGAAATGCTCTAAATCACTATTAATTAGAGAAATGCAAATCAAAACAACTCTGAGATACCATATCCCTCCAGTCATATTGGCTACGATGACAAAACAAGAAAGTGACAAATGCTGCAGAGGATGTGGACAAATTGGAACACTAATACATTGCTGTTGGAGTTGTGAACTTATCCAACCATTCTGGAGAGCAATCTGGAATTATGCCCAAAGGATTATAAATAATTTCATACCCTTTGACCCAGCCATACCACTTCTAGGGTTATATCCCAAAGAGATCATAGAAGTGGGAAGAAGACCCATATGTACAAAAATATTTATAGCAGCCCTTTTTGTGTTTGCAAAGAATTGGAAACTGAAGGGGTGCCCACCAATTGGGGAATGGCTAAACAAGTTGTGGTATATGAATGTAATGGAATATTATTGTGCTATAAGAAATGAAGAGGTGACGGATTTCATAATTACCTTGAGAGACTTATACAAACTGATGCTGAGCGAGAAGAGTAGAATCAGAAGAAATCTGTATACAATCACAGACATACCATATCTGTGATGACCAACTATGACAGACTGGACTCTTTTCAGCAATGCAGTGATATATGTTAATCCTGAAAGACTCAAGAAAGTGAGAAATGAGCCATCCAGAGATATAACTACAAAGAACTGAACCTGAATCCTGATGGAAGCAAACTAAATGATCTTGTTCTTAAAAAAAAAAAAAAAAAACGAACTCTGATTAATGCAGTGGCTCCTTGGAACCAATCATGAAACATGCTACCCTCCTCCTGATACAGAAGCGATGTGGGTTCAGGATACAGAATGAAACCTACCTTTTTGGGCCCTGACCAATGCAGAAATCTGTTCTAATGTTCTATGCAGGTTTGTGACAAAGGTTTTCTAACACCCTCCCACAATATGGGGAACAAAGGATAGCAGATTTATGTTAACTGAAAAAAAAATATTTAATCTATTTTGAAAAACTTAAGGCTCCTGATTTAATCAGTGACCAATCACTTTTCCAGTGACTGAATTTATGGGAAAACATGTTACCCAACTCCTGAAAGAACGGCTATATTCCCGAGGTGCAGGAAGAACGAAATTTTTAAACATGGCTACAAGGTGGGTTTGTTTTGCCTGACGCTACTTATTTAGGACAAGAGTTCTTTTTCTCCTATGTTTTTTGGTGGGAAATATAGGGGAGAAAAGTTGAGGTCAATAAAAATGATGCCCCCCAAAAAATTCTATTGTATTCCTGATTTGGGGATATAACCTAAGAATATCCTAAGTTTTCCATTCATCAGCCTGATTTTTTTTTCAAAATGCTTTATTAAATTTTGGTTTACATCATTCATTTCCACCAGATTTTGAGTTACAATTTTTCCCCATTTTTCCACTACCCACCAACCTAGAATAGCAGTCTCAAAGGATATCCCCTCATCCACTCTGCTCTCTCCCATATCTTCTCCCATACGCCCTTTGACTTTTACAGTAAGGCAAGGTGAAACTCTGTTCCCCAATGCCTGTATATCTTATTCCACAATTATATATGAAATAGTACTAATAATAGTATTTATTTTTAAAACGCTTGATTTTAAAACTTTGAATTCCAGATTCATTCCCTCCCTCCCTTGTCACCCACTCTTACTGGAAAGATAAGCAATTCAGTATATGTTGCACATGTATAGCTATGCAAAACATTACCATAGTAGATATGTTGTAAAAGACTGACTATACTGCCCTCCCTCCTATCCCACCTCCCACTTGATCTATTCCCTACTTTGATCTTGTCACTCTTCAAAAGTGGGTGCTTCCAACTCCCCCCCAACACAGCCTGTCATCCCCTCCATTATCAACCCACTCTCCTGTAGGGTGGGACACCCCCTCCAATATCATTCTCTTCAATGTCATTCTCTTCCTGAGCCAAATTCAATGAGAATAAGGTTTTGTCTTTTTGCCTTCCTGGCCTTCCCCTCCATTATAACCATTTCCCCTTGCCTTTTCCATAAGACAGAGTTCACCCCATTCTGTCTCTCCCCATCCCCTCCTGTCACATTCCTCTCTCACCTCTTCACCCCTTAAGTATCATCCCTTCCTATTAAATTCAACCTGTGCCCACTATCTATGTATACCTGTAAACATATATGCACACATTCACAAATTATTCATATGCCTTCTATTCGCTTCAAGTATTTTCATACTGAGAAAAGTTTCATCAGTTACAATTATCCTTTTTCTATGTAGGAATGTAAACAATGCAACTTTGATAAGTTCCTTATGATTTCTTTTCCCTGTTTACCTTCTCAAGCACCTCTTCCTTCTTGTGTCTGAATGTCAAATTTTCTTTTCTACTCTGGTTTGTTCCTCAAGAATGCTTGAAAGCGGGGCGGAACCAAGATGGCAGAGTAGAAACAGCTCGAACAAGCCTCTCTGCCCCCAGATTCCCCACAAACTATGTAAAAAAGGACTCTGAACAACTTCTGGAGCCCCAGCACCCACAGAACGACACAGAGAAGCTAACCTCCCGCTGAGGACAGCCCAGCAGCCCTGCAGGAAGGACCAGCACAGCGGTCTGGGAGCCGGCAGCGCGCAGAGCGCAGAGCGCAGAGCGCTGGAGCCAAGCCGAGCCGAGCCCAGGTCCGCTTGAGCCGAGGTTTTAGCCCCAGGGCGGCAGGGCCAGCAGCCAGCTGAAGGAACCCCAGAACACCAGGAGCTGAGGCGACTTCAGAATTATCAACATAGACATGCCTAGGACAAAGTAAGAGGTTAGTGTCCTATGGACTTTGGGACCTGTATTTGGGGAGTGCATCAGCTCCCTCCCCTGGGGGCTAGAAGCCGCTGAGGAGACACGCCATTTTGTAGTTTTCAGAGGCAGCTCGGGCTCCCAGCCTACAAATCGTGGGGAGATCCAGCAATCAGTCTTGGGGGGTAATCGCTCTTGCTTTAACCTCCCTGGATCTGGATTGTGATCTAGGGTGGAAGTTGTGGGTGGGTTTATAGCTTGCCAGAAACGGAAGTTGCCCCCACACGTTCGGGACGAAAATTCCTCTAGCTGGCCTTAAAGCCATAGTGTGGCAACAAGCCCAAAAGTCAAGCAATTAAGTGGCAACATGCCAAGGCAAAGGAAACAGAAAAATGCAACCCTAGACTCCTATTTTGGGGGCATAGAGCGGGAAAAGGATGTTTCAAATATATATATAAATACTATTATTAATACTCTTTTGCCTATAATTGGGAGATAAGATGTGCAGGCATTGGGACACAAAGATTCATTTTCCTCTAATGGAAAAGTCGATGGGGGTATGGGAGAAGGTATGGGAGAGAGCAGATTATAGGAAGCGATATCTTGTGGGACTGCTATTCTGGGAGGTTGGGTAGGGGAATAATGGGGGGAAAATGATTGTAACTCAAAATCTGGCGGAAATGAATGGTGTAAAACAGAAGTTAATAAAACATTTGTTTAAAAAAAAAAGAATGCTTGAAAGCCCTCTATTATACTGAATGACCATATTTTCCCCTGAAACATGATACTCAGTTTTGCTGGGTAGGGGATTCTTTGTTTTCATTCTAGTTCCTTTCTTCTCTGGAATATCTTATTCCAAACCCTTTGATCCCTTAGTGTAGAAGCTGACAGATCTTGTGTTATCCTGATTGTGTTTCCACAATATTGAAATTGTTTCTTGCTAGCTGCTTATAATAGTTTCTCCTTGATCTGGGTATTCTGGAACCTGGCTATGATATTCTTAGGAGTTTTCTTTTTGGGATCTTTTTCAGGAGGTCATTGGGCAATTTTCCTTGATAATTTCTTGAAGGATGATTTCTAAATTCTTTCTTTGGTCATGATTTTCACATAGTCCAATAATTTTTAGATTATCTCTCCTGGATCTATTTTCCAGGTCAGTTTTTTTTTCCCATGAGGTATTTTACCTTGCCTTCTATTCTTTCATTTGTTTGGATCTGTTTAACAGCATCTTGATTTCTCATAAAGTCACTAGCTTACATATGCTCCAATCTAATTCTGAAGGAATGATCCCCCTCAGTGAGCTTTTGAGATTCTTTTTCCATCTGGCAAATTCGGTTTTTTTAAGGCATTCCTCTCTTCATTGCCTTTTTGAGCCTTTTTTGCCATTTGATTTAGTCTATTTTTTAACATGTTGTTTTCCTCAGTTGGGCTTTTGACTCTCGTTTCATACTTTTCTTGCATCGTTCTCATTTCTTTTCCCAATTTTTACCCCACTTCTCTTATCTGCTTTCTCCCCAAAATAGGAGTCTAACATTGAATTTTTCTGTTTATTTTGTTTCCTTTGCCTAGGCATGTTGCCACTCAATTACTTGACTTTTGGGCTTTTTGCCACAGTAGGACTCTGCCGCCAGCTAAGGAATTTCCATCCCAAATACAGGGGTTTTCTCAGCTGTCTGAGGTATTAGTTGGGTGCCCTCTCTGAAGCTGGAGACACACCCCAAGACCTCTACCCCAGACCGTAATCCAGATCCAGGAAGGTTAAAACAAGAGTGATTAGCCCCCAAGACTGATCACCTGGTCCCCCTACAGATAGCAGGCCAGGAACTGAAGCTGCAACATATCCTTGAGGCTATTCAGTGGCTTCTTGCCCCCAGGGGAAAGAGGACACTCACTCTCCCAACCAGTCCTAAAGTCCATATGGCACTGACCTCTCACTTTTTCATGGCATCTATGTGTTGATAATTCTGGAAACTCCATAGCTGCTAGTGTTCTAGAGTTGCCCCAGGTTGCTGTTCTGTACACCATGGGGCTAAAACCTCCCACTCCAGTGAGCATGGGCTTGGCTCCCAGAGTGCTGTGCTGGCCGCTTCCTGTGGGGCTGCTGGGCTGTCCTCAGCAGGATGGTACCTTCTCTCTGTCATTTTGTGGGTTCTGGAGCTCCAGAGGTTGTTCATAGTCCCCTTTTACATAGATATGAAAGTGGTGGGAGTGGGAGCTGTGTGGAAGTGCTGTTTCTCCTCCACCATTGTGGCTTCACCCCCCATCAGCCTGATTTTTAAAGCATATCAATCTCGTTGACTTTCTAAATTTAGAAAACTGTAAACAGTTTTGCAGTATGCAAGAAATATAACATTAAACAATATGTATGTATAGAGGACATGAATATTCATAATATTTGAATAGATTCTGGAACTCTCATTCAAAAAGTGTGTTTTAAATGCTTGCTATACAGCAGGAACTATGCAAAGTGTTGGGAGTGCAAAACAAAACAAAACAAACAAACAAACAAAACAAACCTTGCCTTCGAGGAGATCACATTTTAATGGGAGAGAAAATAAGCAAATAACATTATATACTAGGTAAATTGGAAATAATATCAGTGAGAAAGGACTGGTATTGTGTGTGTGTGTGTGTGTGTGTGTGTGTGTGTGTGTGTGCGCACATATGCATGTGTGGGGATCAGTGTGTGTATGTGGTGGTAATTGTGGTAGTGGTAGTTGTAGTAGTAGTAATAGCAATAGATGATAAGTCTAAGAAAGGCCTCTTTCAGAAGGTGAAATTTGACTTGAGTCTTGAAGGAATTCACAGAAGCTGGGAAGTTGAGATGAGGCAGGAGAGAATTCCCAGCATGTGGGACAGCCAGTGGAAAGAGATAGAGACAGAATGAAATGCAATGTGAAAGGCCAGTGTTTTGAATCATAAATCATATAAAGGGTAGTCAAGGGTAAGAAAACAGAAGTGGCAAGAAGGTGCTAGGTTATGAAGGGCTTTAAAAGTCAAATAAAGGTTTTTATATTTGATCCTTGAGGTATTAGGAAACCACTAGAATTTATTGAATGTCTGTGTGTGTGTGTGTGTGTGTGTGTGTGTGTTTGTGTGTGTGTGTGCATGTGTGAGAGAGAGACATGTTCAGATCAGCACTTTAGGAAGAACACTTTCAATAGAATTCAGAAATGAGAATGTGAGATAGAGAAACTCACCAGAAGGCTCTGGTAATTGTCCAGATGTGAGGTAATAAAAACCTGAACCATAGTTTCAACTTTCTCAGAATA